>SJYX01005738.1:472856-492123 GCA_006410675.1 Oreotragus oreotragus
ACATTCAGAAAACGAAGATCATGGCATCTGGTCCCATCACTTCATGGGAAATAGATGGGGAAACAGTGAAAGCAGTGTCAGACTTATTTTTGGGGGCTCCAAAATCACTGCAGATGTTGATTGCAGCCATGAAATTAAAAGACGTTTACTCCTTGGAAGAAAAGTTATGAACCTAGATAGTATATTCAAAAGCAGAGACATTACTTTGCCGACTCAGGTCTGTCTAGTCAAGGCTATGGTTTTTCCAGTGGTCATGTATGAATGTGAGAGTTGGACAGTGAAGAAGGCTGAGCGCCAAAGAATTGATGCTTTTGAACTATGGTGTTGGAGAAGACTCTTGAGACTCCCTTGGACTGTAAGGAGATCCAACCAGTCCATTCTGAAGGAGATCAACCCTGGGATTTCTTTGGAAGGAATGATGCTGAAGCTGAAACTCCAATACTTTGGCCACCTCATGCGAAGAGCTGACTCACTGGAAAAGACTCTGATGCTAGGAGGGATTGGGGGCAGGAGGAGAAGGGGACGACTGAGGATGAGATGGCTGGATGGCATCACGGACTCAATGGACGTGAGTCTGAGTGAACTCCGGGAGATGGTGATGAACAGGGAGGCCTGGCGTGCTGTAAGTCATGGGGTCGCAAAGAGTCGGACACGACTGAGCGACTGAACTGAACTGAACTGATCCAAAAATATCCTATGGTGGGGGGTGGAGCTGGCAATTCCTTGCCTTCCATGGGGCAGGGGTGGGGGGGGCGCACAAGGATCATCATAAACTCAAAATGTGTCTCTTACAAGTCAAGCCAGTGAGTACAACTGTGGGAAAAGCAGAGTCCCCTCTGTCCTTGACAACTGAACTGTGAAGCTTTATAAGAGAAGACTCAGTCGTGATAGAAAGGACCTTGGCGGCAGCTGTCTCATGTGACAGCACTTTCCTGTCGGGCGGGCCGGCCCCCACTAGCCCCCGGTCCGAGAGTCTGGGTGACCTCCCTAACAAGCAGTGCTGGCGTCCTGTGGGGGTGAGCCACCCGGTGGGGGGCCTACCAGCACAGCGCTGGGTGAGGATGGCGGGGCAGGGCTGGGGGCCCTGGGGGCAAAGCCAGGTGCCCATCAGGGCAGAATCACTCCTGAAAGGACCGGAGCTTGCTGGAGCAGAAGCTGGCCTATAAACTGAGCTCCCACAAGGGCGTCCAGGCCCAGGGCTCCCCAGGCCAGCTGACCACCAGAGCCACCTTGCAGTGTGTTAGACATGCCAGTTCTGGGCCTTCCCTGGGGGCTCCGGTGGTAAGGAATCCACCCGTCAATGCAGGGGCCACAGGTTTGATCCCTGGTCTGGGAGGATCCCGCATGTCACAGGGCGACCGCTGAAGCCCCCGAACTCTAGAAACCCTGCTCCCCAGCAAGAGTAGCCACAGCAGCAAGAAGCCCGACACCACAGCCAGAGAGTAGCCCCCGATCGCTGCCACCTGAGAAAAGCCCGCAAGGGAGACCCAGCCTAGTGTGTGCTAAGTCGCTGCAGTCGTGGCCAACGCTCTTCGACCCCACTGACTGTAGCCCGCCAGGCTCCTCTGTCCATGGGATTTCCCAGGCAAGAATACTGGAGTGGGGTGCCATTTNGTAGCCCCCGATCGCTGCCACCTGAGAAAAGCCCGCAAGGGAGACCCGGCCTAGTGTGTGCTAAGTCGCTGCAGTCGTGGCCAACGCTCTTCGACCCCACTGACTGTAGCCCGCCAGGCTCCTCTGTCCATGGGATTTCCCAGGCAAGAATACTGGAGTGGGGTGCCATTTCCCCCTCCAGGGGACCTTCCCAACCCAGGGAAGGAATCCGCGTCTTCTGCCTTGGCAGGTGGGTTCTTTACCAACAGAGCCACCTGGGAAGGCCAACACCACCAAAAATAAAGAAACTCCAATTCTAGAGCCACCCCAAGGGCTCAGTGAAACCCAGACGTGGGAGTCTGCATTTCTGAAAGCCCTCCAGATAGAAGCGTCACACTTGGGAAACAATACCAACTGGATTTAAATTTTCTAATAGATCTATGTCTGACCAAGTGTGACTGTCTGCGAGTGGTGGCCAACTCCTTACTATCCACACCGCCTCCCAAAGAGCAGGCAGCCCCAAACTGCACCCCTCCGGAGCCTTGAAACATTTACCCTCACTGCTCTGGTTTAAAATCAGCAGGGGCAGAAGCAGCCATTCCTGAAGCTAATTTCCTCCCCGAGCCTACAGGAGGCGGGGGAGGGGAGAAGAGGGACGGAGGGGGCAGGGGAAGGAGTGGGGGGGGGGCGCCAGGCAGGCCACCCAGGATTTGCTGATTGTGGTGGAAAAATCCGCGGTGACAAACAACTGCGCGCAAGGCAGGCAGCCTCGTGCCTCTGCCAGGGGCTACAGGGGCCACTCAGAGAGCGGAGGGGCCTGGCAGTCCGCTGCTGCAGGCATGTGACAGGCCCCCAGAGGGGGAAAAAACATTCACCTCCCCTCCAGTAAGTACACAAATATAAATCGGTACGGGTGTATCCGCAGGGCTCTCTTATGAAGCAATACTTATTCCGAAGTGTATCTCCTGCTGTTTCATGGCGTTTCCAAATTGCAGATGAGACCAAGCAGCGAGAGAGAGCAGGACCGGGTGGTCGCCTGAGGGAGGGGGTTTTCGACTCTGCCCCTCCCCGCGGGGTGGGGCTGCGTAAACCGCCGGCCAGCTACTTAACTCCGTGCCTCAGTCTCCCCGCCTGCGCAAATGGGCTGAGTACCACACGGTGCAGACAGCACCTCCGCCGCCGCGGTGCCCAGGCCGCCGACCCAGCCCCTGCTGTGTCCAAAGGCTCGGGGACAGGAAACATCCGGCCACAGGTCACAAGGCCAGCGAGAGAGAAGGCAGGGCGACGCTCAGCCCAAGGGACAGAGGTGCGGTTTTCTTTCCGTTTGTCACCACTGCGGTGATGGAAGTGGTTTCACCCAGCTGTTGACCGGACACTGCGCCCTCGCCGCCGCGCCCCTCGCCTC
Organism: Oreotragus oreotragus; assembly: GCA_006410675.1. NCBI lineage: Eukaryota > Metazoa > Chordata > Mammalia > Artiodactyla > Bovidae > Oreotragus > Oreotragus oreotragus. The sequence goes on from SJYX01005738.1 coordinate 475,855, forward strand.
GCTGGCCGGGATCGCGGCCTCTCTGCACGCCCACCCTCACCGCCCCCCGGGGGTCCACGGTGGGTGCGCGCTGGACTTGGGGGAAGGGGTCCGCGGACAGGTCAGAGGCTGGCGAGCGGCGGACAGGAGGGCAGAGCGAGCGGTCGGAGGACGCGGCTGGGCGGGTCTACCTTGCAGGAGGGCGCAGCACGTGCCGTCCGCGGTGCTCCAGAGCCGGGCCGTGCCGTCCTCGCTGCCCGTCAGCAGGCGCTGTCCATCCGGGCTCAGACTGAGCCAGTTGATGCCCCCGCGGTGGTCGGCGCAGACCCTCAGGGCAGACCCTCCGCCCCCCATCCCGCGGGTGGGGGGCCCTCGGAGGAGGCTGCGCGCCGCTAGGGAGGGGCCCCTCGGTGTCCTCGCGGCGGTTCCCTGCGGCTGCGTCCCGAGGCCATCGCGGGGCCTTCGGCTCCGGGCTCCTGCGGAGGCAACCGGCGCGGGTGAGGCGGCGGGCCCTCGCTACCGTGCGCCCACCCGGCCTCCCGGCCCGCTGACTCGCCGGGGGCGGCGTCCCAGAGGGCGGGCCCCCTCGGGAGTCCGCGTAACGGGCGAAGCAGCCGCAGCCCCACCGGCGCGGAAAGCCTCCGGCCCCGCGCCCCGCGGGGGAGACCGCACCCACCTGCGCACGGTTGTCTCGGGGCGCGCTGGAGAGCGCGGGGCGCCGGGGACCGGTGAACCCGGGGAGTGAAGCGCCCCGCGCGTCCTCCTCGGCCAGCGCCGCGCGCTCCGGGCGGCCGAGTGGCGAACAATACAGTCCAACCAGGCTCCTCCTCAGAGACCACCCCTCAACCTGTCCCCTCCCACTCCTCGGGCCTGCCCCCTGCAGCACCCACCCCGACCGCCGCTCCCGATCTCTCAAGACCGGCCGTAGCCCGCAGTCCCCGCGCCTGCTTCCGGGGACGCCGCGGCTCGCGTGCGGTCGCCCCGGCTGCCCGGCCCGCGCCTCGGGGCTCCAGCCCTCGCCTGGACCAAAGGCTGGGACAACGAGGAGGAGAACAGGGTGGACTGCAGTGTCGAGGTTGGGGAGACGCGCACGCGGGGACCTCACTCAGGCCCGCGGCAAGCTGGCTCCCTCCAGGCTCCTCGAGGACCCTAAGGACCCTGCAGAGGCACTCTTGGGGGATCTGGGGTCCGTCCTCCTTGGAGAGCGCCCTTAGTCCGCCTTAACTGGGGAATTGCGTGCAAATTACGAATCCTAAGGAAGTCCCGCAAGGGGACGGGGAGTGCCCAGCGCCCCCAGGATCGATCGGCAGCCTTTGACGGTCCCCCGAGGTCTCGGCCGGGATCCCACGTCCCCGCCACAAACCCAGCCGGCCGCAGCCCCCTGCAGCGCCGGTCTGCCGGTTCCCCTTAGGCAGTTCCGGCGCCTGCTCCGCGGGGGGCGGGGAGGATCGCCCACACACACTCGGATCCTCCAGGTCCTAGAGGTAGCAGGATTCCCCGAACTCTCCGGGTCCCTTTAGAGAATCTAGCCCGAAAATTTCAGATCGGATTTGTGTTTGTGTGATTTGGGGGACGCGGGGCGGGGAGTGAGGTGGCTTTGGAAACCCAACCCTCATCACGACCTCCAGACCTTCTCCCAGTGATTCACCGTGTCCAGACTCCGAAAGAAAACCCCAGAATGGGATCCCGTGGCGCACTGGGCCATTTATTCTCCACTGGTCAAAACCAGAGGAAACCCATTCTTTCTTTCCCCAAATTTCTGAATCACCGTGCAGCTCGGCTTAAGGAGAGGGAATTTACTTCCTAAGAGACAGGAGCTAGTGAAGGGTCTGGGAGGGGGCTTTGGAATGAGATTTGAAGTTGTTGGAAAAGACTGGTGGGGTAGGTTGAAAGGAGAAAGGAGGCTGCTGGGCACCATCAGGAAAGAGGAAGGTGGAAAGGGCAGGGATGTCCCCAAGGTGGACTCTTCAGAAAGGAGATGCCCACTGGGAGGAAGGAAGGACTCTAGGGGTCCCCACTGTACAAAGAGACGGGGTAGAAGGTGGCCAGTGACAGGTTCAGAGATGCTTCTACCGGCTGCTCACGAGTTCACTTTGGGACCCACGTCCTTACAGGGGCCATTACAACATGCAGATGTGAAGACTAATGGTATCTGGCTATACAGGTATGGCCTACCGGTGAGGCTGAGGAGAGAGGGCAGGAGTCGTGGGCATGCCTGGGAGCTGCAGGCCTTGGGGAAGATGAGGTGAAGAATGAGACAGAGACGTCCCTGGAGGTCCAGTGGTCGAGACTCCACACTCCCAATGCCAGGCGACCCGGTACTGGAAGGACTGATGCTGAAGCTGAAGCTCCAGTACTCTGGCCACCCAATGCGAAGAGCTGACTCACTGGAAAAGACCCTGATGCTGGGAAAGATTGAGGGCAGCAGAGGGAGGAGAAAACAGGACGAGATGGTTGGATGGCATCACCGACTCGATGGACCTGAGTCTGAGCAAACTCCGGGAGACGTGCAGGACAGGAGAGGCTGGTGTGCTATAATTCATGAGGTTGCAAAGAGTCAGACACGACGTAGCGGCCAACAACAGTAACAGAACTAGATCCCACATGCCTTAACAAAGATCCTGGGGGCTGCAATCAGACCAGGCGCACCAAAACAAAAATAAAGAGTGAGAAGACAAAGGAAAAGAGCCAGGGGAGACCCAGATGGTCTGCAGAGGCATCTGTTATCTTGGGCACCAGAGGAGGGGGTGTTCAAGAAGTGGGGAGGTCCAAGGTAGGCTGAGATGACCACGGCCACACCCTCAAGGAACCTGTCTACTAGGGTTTGAGAAAAGTTCAACTCTCAAGGGGCCACACAATATTAGTGAGCAAGGTGGGAGGCATAGTTTCAGGTAAAGGTGGGAGGCATAGTTTCAGGTAAAGGTGGGAGGCATAGTTTCAGGTCCTCAGCCACCACCAACACAAACCTGCCCCCCTCCTCAGCTCCCACCACACAGAGCCCACTCAGAAGATGTCGACGCAGTGTCTGCAGGCCAAGGTCCAGCACTGCTCGCCTCACCGTCTTCTTCTGTGCAAGCTGAGACAGTTTTTGTTCTTCTTGCCCTTCTCCTTTATCCCTCTTCCCCCAGTGTTGGTTTGGCACAAAGTGGTCCCCCCAACCCGGGTGTGGGGTGAGTGAGCCCGTCTGCTTGCTTATGGGCGTGGGGGAGAACGTGTGTGTGAGATGGGGTGGGGTGTCCGGGTGTGTGCATGTGCAATGAAGAAGCTGTTCTGAGTTGGCTTCTCTTCCCAGGTCAGGCATTACAGACTCTGCTTTGGTGAACTTTGCCCAAATCTAATAGGAGTGCAAGAAGGTGGCAAAGTCAGAAAACAATGCCTCAGTTCAGTTCAGCAGCTCAGTCGTGTCTCACTCTGCGACCCCACAGACCGGCGCAGCACGCCAGGCCTCCCTGTCCATCGCCAACTCCCGGAGCTCACTCAAACTCATGTCCATCGAGTCGGTCATGCCATCCAACCATCTCGTCCTCTGTCATTCCCTTCTCCTTCTGCCTTCAATCTTTCCCAGCATCAGGGTCTTTTCCAATGAGTCAGTTCTTCACATCAGGTGGCCAAAGTATTGGAGACTTCAGCATTAATCCTTCCAATGAATATTCAAGGGTTGATTTCCTTTAGGATGGACTAGTTTGATCTCCTTGCAATCCAAGGGACTCTCAAGAGTCTTCTCCAGCACTACAGTTCTAAAGCATCAATTCTTTCACACTCAGCCTTTATAGTCCAACTCTCATATCCATACATGACTACTGGAAAAACCAGTGCCAATTCCCCTGAAACATGATGTCCTTAACTGTCTTCCAGAGACCCCTCCAAGGGCCCAGAGCCCTCACGGAAGAAACAGGAAGATTTCCTGAAGATTGGCAGGGGACTCCTGGCATAAGAGCAATGGAGGAGGCCACTCTATGCTGGGGGTGCCCAGATACATGCCACACAAAGAGCCACAATCCCACCTGCGAGAAAGAACGACTTCAGGGGCCTCTGCGCGCATGAAGAAAGGCAGATGGGCACTGGGTTTGGATACAGGGTGGTGAAAAAGTGTAAGTGAGAGCGGTGACAGTTGCATAACAATGGGAAGGTACGCTGAACAGTTTAAAGTAGTTACAATGGTGAATTTTATTGTGGGTATTTTACCACACACAAACACAAAGCATACTGTATCTTTGAAAAAAAAAAGAAGAGGGTTTTGTGAAGCCTCAGTATTATTACTATTATAATCAATGTTAGCCAGAGAATTAAAATTATCTGGAGAATAAAACACGGCCACAAACCCTTGCATTGCGTGCTCAGTTGTATCTGACTCTTTACAACGCTATGCACTGTCGGTCCGCTGGGCTCCTTTGTCCATGGGATTTTCCAGGCAAGAATGCTGGAGTGGGTTGCCCTTTCCTCCTTCAGGCAATGTTCCTGGATCAGGGATCAAACCCATGTCTTCTGGCAGGCAGATTCTGTGAGTCACCTGGGAAGCCCGTACACCGTTAGAACGCCGTATATAGACGTATCCTAGGCTGGGAGTGTTGCCAGGGTCCAGAGAAGGATGGGACCAGCAAGAGACATCAGAGAGTCCTTAGTCTCTGAGCAAGGGTGCTGAGCTGGGCCACTGGACTCCGCTCCCCACCCCCATCACTCCCAGGGCGACATGCATCTAATCTGTTCCAAGGGGTCACTGTCCCCACTGTTTTAAAAGAAGCAGGCTTAAAAGACCGAATACCCCTCTCACGCCAAGAAAATTTCCTTTGTACAAGGCTACTCTTGGCCACGGCTTCTAACTGCTGGCTCAAGAAGTCAGGAGTCAGGCCTTCTGGGTAAGAGAGCTGCCACTCAGAGACAGGCCCTGAGGGAGGTTCAGAGACCTGGCAAACCCACAGCTCTCCAAGCTCACCCCACATCCGGTACTGGAACGTTTGGTTCTTTCCTGGGTGTCTCACCAGGGCTGTGTTAGCAAAGACATGGCTATGCTGAAGGTTTAAAGCCAGCTGGAAGATATCCCAGCCCTCCAAAGTTCACTTTATCTCCCCCACAGACTATTCCTGGCAGCTTCAGAGAAATATCAGAGGCTAATGAGACAAAAGGAAGACGGGTTTTAAAGAGCTTTCAGAATTCACTAGCTTTGACTTCAAGTCTGGCCCACGCAGGGTAACAGGGATGGGATTTAGTCTCCCGCCTGCTACCTGGGACAATCAGAAGCAGTGCGGACATTGTGTTTGACTCTTTGTGGCCCCATGGACTATAGCCCGCCAGGCTCCTGTGACCATGGGATTTCCCAGGCAAGAATACTGGGGTGGATTGCCATTTTCTCCTCTAAGGGATCTTCCTGACCCAGGGATTGAACCCACCTCTCCTGCGTCTCCTGTATCTCCTGCATTGGCAGGAGGATTCTTTACCACGGCGTCACCTGGGAAGCCCAAAACAACCAAAAACCAAACATCAAATATGTGAAACAACAGTTTGCAAGACACTGGGGACCTGGAAATAAAGGATAGTAATTCCTGAGAGACAGGGACAAATGAGGGGAGTTCTGCGAGAGGACCACTTACTGCTCTGAGAGAACTTCCAGACCTCAGAACAGGAAGGGGGAGCTTGGATTGAGCCCAGTGGAATCCTTGAGTTTCAGAAGCAGCTGAGCGTCCAGGTTGAATGAAGTGCTTAGAGCTAACTGGATAGTGTACCAGAGAGCAGAGACCCCTGGATATCTACGACAGGCCCCTCTTCCATTTGTAGCTGGAGACAGATCCACTCAGGCACGGGAGGAAACTCCCCGAGGTGGGAAAGGGGTGTACCCAGCCCCCACTGCACAGGGCTGAGTGGTGCAACAAGGACATGAAAGCAGTTATTGCAACTGGGCTCCGGGTCTTCAAGAGGTGATGTGGAAGCAGGGCGTCCCAGTTGAACATCTAGAGATGAAAACTATGTCTGAAATTAAACAACAGCAACGCTGGATGGAGTTAACAACAGAGTGGGCATTTCAGAATAAACTATTAGCAAACTTGAAGATAGAGCTGTGGAAACCATCCAAAACAAAAAGCAGGGAAAAAGAATTCAAAAAATGGAAAAATCATCGATCTGTAGGACAACTTCAGGCAGCCTTATATATTGGTCCCTGGGTCAGGAAGATCCCCTGGAGAAGGAAATGGCAACCGACTCCAGCATTCTTGCCTGAAGAATCCCATGAACAGTGGAGCTTGGCGGGCTACAGTCCACGAGGTCACAAAGAGTCAGACACGACTTAAGGACGGAGCAACAACAAGAAGGGGACCTTGAAGACTAGGGAAGAAGGGAAGAGAAAAAATATTTGAAGACATAATGACTGCACATTTCCAAATCGGATGAGAATTATAAAGCCACAGATCCAAGAACTCGCCAAATTCCATACATAAGAAACGCAAAAGACACAAGCTCCATCAAGAAGAAAATGTCATCTGAATAGCGTGTGTCTATTTTGAAAATGGAATTTGTAGTTAAAACCTTTCCTCAAAGAAAACTCGAGGTCCAGATGGCTTCACTGGGAAATTGTACCAAATATTTAAGGAAGAAAAGACCAATTCTCTAGATATGCATCTAGAAACCTGAAGAGGAAGGGGGACTTCTCAGTTCATCCTGGAGGCTAGTATTACTCTGATATCAAAATCAAAGACATTATAAGAAAATAAAATTACATACCAGTAGTCATCATGAGCATAGATGCAAAAAGTTCTATAATAAACTTTAGCAATATATAAAAAACCACACAACATTAAGACCAAGTAAGATTTACTCCAGGAATTCAAAGTTGATTTAACATTCAGTCTTGAGAAACCAACTGTACAGCAAGGAGATCAAACCAGTCAATCCTAAAGGAAATCAGTCCTGAATATTAATTGGAAGGACTGATGCTGAGGCTCCAATATTTTGGCCACCTGATGAGAAGTGATTCATTGGAAAAGACCCTGATGCTGGGAAAGATTGAAGGCAGGAGGAGGAGATGACAGAGGATGAGATGGTTGGATGGCATGACCGACTCGATGGACATGAGTTTGCGTAAACTCCAGGAGTTGGTGATGGACAGGGAAGCCTGGTGTTCTGCAGTCCGCGGGGTTGCAAAGAGTCAGACAGAACTGAGCGACTGAACTGAACTGAACTGATGGCACATGGATGGGCTTCCTGCTGGCTCAGACGGTAAACAATCTGCCTGCAATCCAGGAGACCTGGGTTCAATCCCTAGGTCGGGAAGATCCCCTGGAGAAGGGCATGGCAACCCACTCCAGTATTCTTGCCTGGAGAATCCTATGGACAGAGGAGCCTGACAGGCTACAGCTCACAAAGAGTCAGACATGACTGAGCAACTAACATTTTCGGCACAAGGACAGACATACAGATCAGTGGAATAGAACTGAGAGACCAGAAATACATTTATACAAGTAGAGCCAATTCATTTTCAACAGGGTTGAAACTCAATATTAATTCTTGAGAGAAGTTCAATTCAATGAGAGAAAGAGCAATCCTTTTTTTAAATGGTTAGTACTTTTTTTAAATGGTTAGTACTTTTTTTAATGGCTAGTACTCTTGCCTGGAGAATCCCAGGGACGGGGGGGAGCCTGGCGGGCTGCAGTCTATGGGGTCACACAGAGTCGGACACGACTGAAGTGACTTAGCAGCAGCAGCAGGACAACTAGAGGCGCATGTGCGTGCTCAGTCACTTCGGTGGTGTCCAACTCTTTGTGACCCTATGGCCTGTAGCCCAGGCTCCTCTGATACTAGAGTGGGTTGCCATGTCCTCCTCCAGGGGATCTTCCCAACCCAGGGGTCGAACCCATCTCTCATGTCTCCTGCCATGGCAGGTGGGTTCTTTACCACTAGCACCACCTGGGAAGCCCAGGACAGCTAGAGAGCCACACACAAAACAATGAATTTGGACTTCCTATCTCACAGTATATACAAAAACTAATTCAAAATGGATCAAAGACCTAAAACATAAGAGCTAAAACTGTAAAATTCTTAGAAGAAAACATTGGTGTACATTTTCATGACCTTGGATTTGGGAATAATTTCTTAGACATGACATTGAAAATGTAAGCAAACAATTTTTTAAAATTGGACTTCATCAAAATTTAGAACTTCTGTGCTTCAAAATATACAATCAAGAAAGTGAGAAATCCGTCCACAGAATGGGAGAAAATATTTGCAAATATTTCGTATTCAGAATATACTTAAAAAAAATCTTACTACTCAACAATAAAAATACAAATAACCCAACTTAAAAATGAGGAAATGATTTAAACAACATTTCTCCAAAGAAGAGTACCAATAAACACATGAAAAGATGCTCTACATCACGAGTCATTAGAGAAATTAAAACTAAAGCCACAATGAGATGCCACTATACACATATTAGAATGGTTAAAACGATCAAGCCTATTCACATCAAGAATTCTTGTTGGCCAGAATATGAACTTTCATGCACAGGCAGGCTTTGTTCTATTGCCCTTCAGTGCACTTTGAAGATACTGCTTTTCACAAACTTAAAGTTTCAAGGCAACCCTGTGTCAAGCAAGTCTATCGGCCCCATTTTCCCAGCAGCAGCTGCTGCTGCTCACTTTGTGTGTCTATGTTACATTTTGGTAATTCTTAAAATGTTTCTTTTTTTTTTTTTTCATTGTTATCGTACACTAAGTCCCCTACCTCCAAATGAGTTCCATTCTGAGAGCATGTTTGTGAGTTCAGTCTGTTCCTAAGTTCAGCAAAGTGAGCCTAAGTACCCAATTAGCACATTCAGCTATATGATGCTGACAATAAGAGGTCTATAATACTTTTCACACAAGTAACACTTAAAAAAAACACAAACACACAAAAGAAGAAAAACATTTTTAATCTTGCTCTTCAGAACCTTGAACAGTACAGCCGTCCAGGACAACAGCTGGCATATGGGGGCTGGCACCGCGTGAACAGGCAAGGAGAGTTATAGACTGGAGAAGGAGGGAAGGTGGGAGATGGTAGAGCTGAAGGGTCATCAGCAATGGGAGACAGAGAGCGAGCTGCAGAGTCCCACCTGACAGTCGATGCCACAGGTTCTTGCTGGATCCAAAGCTATCTACCCTCTTGAAAGAATGATCCACTGAAGTCTGGGTAGTAGCTCTTTTCTTCCCATCGATGACACAGTAGCATTGGACTGCTTTCTGCACGGCTGCAGCAACTCTCATGTAGTTCTGCACCTCAAAACCTAACAGCGCCTCCTCAAAGAAAGAAAACCTCCCTGCCATCTCCTGCGTTGTGAATCTCTTGCCTCTCTTAGTCCTTTCCCTGGACCTCCAATTCCATCAGGTCTTCGTTCGTAAGCTCCACGTTCACATCTTCGAAAATTCACAACTTGAAGGTTCGTAGGTAGGGGACATTGTTTATTACGCTGCTTTGCGACAAGTGGCCTTCGATGTTATCAGTAGGTAGGTCTTGCTGAAGACTCAGATGGTTGTTCACACTTTTCAGCAATAAAGTATTTTTAAGCATTTTAAAATTAAGGTGTGTACTTTTTAAAAGACACTTCCCATGTAGCTCAGTCGGTAAAGAGTGCCTGGGTCCGGAAGATCCCCTGGAGAAGGAAATGGCAACCCACTCCAGTATTCTTGCCTGCAGAATTCCTTGGACAGAGGAGCCTGGCGGGCTACAGTCCATGGTGTCACAAGAGTCGGACACAACTTAGGACTAATCCACCACTGCTTTTTAAAAACATAATGCTGTTGCACACAGGACACTATGGTATAAACAGAACTTTTACGCGTAGAGGGAGACCCCCACATTTCTGTGACTTGTATTGATATATGCACTTTATTGCTGTGCTCTGGAGCTGAACCCGTATCTCAGAGGCATGCCTGCACATCTGATAAGAATATAAAACAGTACAATCACTTTGGAAAACAGTTTGGCAATTTCCTAGAGAGTAAAACATACACCTACCACATGACTCATCCATTCTACTTTACCCAGGAGGACGAAAGCATCCGCCCATTTGAAGATTTACATGTGAATTTTCATAGCAGCTTTATTTGCAGTTTCACAAACTGAAAACACCCGAATTGTCCACTGGAGAGTTTAGCTGAGCAAATGCTGCCTCGGCATCCACTCTGTTGCCCGGGGAGCAGGGGGTGGGGGGCGGTGGACCTGCAGGGATCTTCCTATTCTTCCAAGAGGTCCATCTCTCCTTCCTTCTGGGCCCTGGTCTGATCCTTTCTACCCTCTCTGGCCCCAGCACAGGGTCCCTCCCATTATGCAATGATTAAACATCTCACAATTCTTCTTGAGGTGGAATTACCAGGCTTCCATTTGCTGTTAAGTGAAGAAGGGGAGTTGAGGGGGTAGTGAGGGTCTCTTTCCCTACGTTCCAGATTTCAACCTCAGGGAGAAATATCTAACACACACACCTTCCTCAGCGTCCTCATTTTCCCAGTGCAGGTAGCAGCTGTTTCTGATTTCAAGCCAACTCTGCCAACTCCTTGCAAGTATTAATAGTTACCTGAAACTAACCCATCACTCACACTCTTTGCCAGCATCTTGTCTGCAACAGATTATGAAGAGATAAAGCCAGGTCTCTGTATTCACCGGCCAATAGGGAAGTGACCATTGCCAAGAAGGGTAGAAGCTTTCTTACAGATTTTACATACACACACACACACACACACACACACCCATAGCACGAAACAAAAATTCCTATGTTTTGGAATTTTTATATGATTTCATTAAAATCAAGTGGCAATCATGAGGCAGGTACGATTATAGTTTCCTGGTGGCTCAGATGGTAAACAATCTGTGGGCAATGCCGGCGACCCCGCTTGAATCCCTGGGTCAAGAAGATCCCCTGGAGAAGGGCATGGCAACCCACTCCAGTATTCTTGCCTGGAGAACCTCATGGATGGAGGAGCCTGGCGGNCAGATGGTAAACAATCTGTGGGCAATGCCGGCGACCCCGCTTGAATCCCTGGGTCAAGAAGATCCCCTGGAGAAGGGCATGGCAACCCACTCCAGTATTCTTGCCTGGAGAACCTCATGGATGGAGGAGCCTGGCGGGCTCCCTGCGACCCAACCAAGGGGCTATTCTCAGCATCCAGCAAAGCCTGCTCCAATGTGTGTGACTTGGAGGGACAATGGGGGAGCCTGGTTTAACAACATCTGTTTTCACTCATTCCAGAAGACTTCTAGCTGCCCGCAAAACCATGTATTTGCTTATTCTCTGTGTGGATTCTGAAGCCAAGGGTAATTTGTACCGGAGTTGCTAATTCTACAAATGGTATTTACATGAATTTCAGGTCCTTTCAAGTGGAGGCCAGGTCCAGTGGACTGCTAACTCCACACCTGCCTTTATTTTCCTGGGAGCAGAAAAGAGGGGTGGACTGGGAGGGGGAGGTTGGCATTCTTCGGCTGCTGCAAAAAAAACTGAGTTTGGTAGGTTTAAGCAAGAAAGGGGGATTTACTGGAAAGATAGCAAGTGAAAGAGAGATGAACACTCAGGTTAGAGAAGGTCAAGCACTCGGGAAAAGCTGGCTTCTTGGCAGCCAGGACTTGAGGAATTCATGTCTGGATGAGGCTGTGAGTGCACTTGGCTGCGGCCTCCTCCTCTCCCGGGTTGACTTGGCACCAGAAATCATTCCCAAGAAAAGACAGTCCCATCCCCATCTTGAGTTTCACTCGGTTGGGAGCAGTACCCTGGGACCACTGCCTCACTGGACCCACAGCAGCTGTCATGAATCCAAGTCCCTCACTGCCCTTGACCCATGGCTGCCCAGGGCTCACACACAAACACCGTTGTCTTCATGGTTGCTGAGGAGAAAGGCCCCAGGGACCACACCATGGGTACCACCTGAGCACTGCCCCACTCCCAACGAGGGGACAATCCAACTGACACCCCACTCACCCCTGCCAGTGTACCATGCCCTGAAGTGGTGTGACAGGGTGGCTGGTCTCTGAGTCCAAGAGCTTCACTCATGTTCACGGCCCATCAAGATACCGTCTTAATAGGTTCATAGGTTATAGGAACTAAGTGATAAATCAGACACCAAAATACTACACTACTTACGAAGAGAAGAATATTTTTAAGGTATGCTTATCTCAGTCGAAGAATTGATGCTTTTGAACTGTGGTGTTGGAGAAGACTCTTGAGAGTCCTTTGGGCTGCAAAGAGATTGAAAAAGTTGGCTTAAAGACCAACATTCAGAAAACGAAGATCATGGCATCCAGTCCCATCACTTCCTGGGAAATAGATGGGAAACAGTGGAAACAGTGTCAGACTTTATTTTTTGGGCATCAAAATCACTTCAGATGGTGATTGCAGCCATGAAATTAAAAGACGCTTACTCCTTGGAAGAAAAGTTATGACCAACCTAGATAACATGTTCAAAAGCAGAGACATTAGTTTGTCGACTAAGGTCCGCCTAGTCAAGGCTATGGTTTTTCCTGTGGTCATGTTTGGATGTGAGAGTTGGACTGTGAAGAAAGCTGAGCACTGAAGAATTGATGCTTTTGAACTGTGGTGTTGGAGAAGACTCTTGAGAGTCCTTTGGACTGCAAGGAGATCCAACCAGTCCATTCTGAAGGAGATCAGCCCTGGGATTTCTTTGGAAGGAATGATGCTAAAGCTGAAACTCCAGTACTTTGGCCACCTCATGTGAAGAGTTGACTCATTGGAGAAGACTCTGCTGCTGGGAGGGATTGGGGGCGGGAGGAGAAGGGGATGACCAAGGACAAGATGGCTGGATGGCATCACGGACTCGATGGACGTGAGTCTGAGTGAACTCCGGGAGATGGTGATGAACAGCGAGGCCTGGCGTGCTGCGATTCACGGGGTCACAAAGAGTCGGACACAACTGAGCGACTGAAGTGAACTGAACTGAGCACACCCCTGCCTATCATAACAATACCCAGTTTCCCCGTCAGTCAGTCTCTCCCAACAGGAAGCTTCCATAAGCTTCTTATCCTTGTCCATCAGAAGGCAGATGGAGTCAAAACCACAATCACAGAAAACTAACCAGTCTGATCACATGGACCACAGCCTTGTCTAACTAAATGAAACTATGAGCCACACTCCGTAGGGCCACCCATGATGGATACGTCATGGTAGAGAGTTCTGACATAATGTGGTCCACTGCAGAAGAGAATGGCAAACCACTTCAGTGCCGGGGTCCAGCCCCAGGGGATCCAGGGTGATTTGAAGCGGGGATCACGTTGGTGAGGAAAACTTATTTATTTATTAATATTAGATTAGGAAGAAATAGTGTAGCAGGAAAATTAAGTGGAGAAAAGAGGCTGAATAACTTGGTTTACATGGAAAGCCAATAAAGTACCAGACAAGGAACTTGCACCATCTATGTTAGACCACCGTCGTCTATTTGAATATCAGAGAGTGCCCCACTTTGGGCTCTCTCTCTTAACAGATCTTAGAAGCCGGGACAAGTAAGTAGACATGGTCAGCCTCCATGCCCCTGATGGGTATTCAGCCTGAAATTAGAGTAAAGAGGAGACACGGGGGAAACCAGTCCTACCAATGACTGGCCCCCACTCTATTGTCCAGAAATGCCTTTTATACCTTTTTGATTGTACACAGAGATCAATGGGTAATACAAAATTATGCAGCATCAGCAGCCCTGACTCTTATCAAAACCAGGCTTTCTCTCTGCATACCTAATTGTATACGCAAGTCTTAGGTGATTTACATCATCTTCTGGCCAAAAGGGGCAATTAACAGTTTACAGCCTTTTTTCTGATAAGGGCTTGTCAACCAGAAGACTTATTTATGTTGATCTTCCCAAAGTATGGTGCCACTCTCAGCACGAAATAAAGTTACATTCTTACATAGCAAAGATGCAGCAATTTATACAAGTAAAAGGAGTACAGTGATTTATAACAAAAGAAAAGTAATTAACTCAAAAGTCTAGTGTTGCTACTTCAAAACTACTATATATATTTTTCCATATCCCATTTACATTGATTAACATCCTCCCAGGTGCCTAAAAGATAAAGAATATGGAGGCCTGGCAGCAGTCATTGAGTCAACAGTGAAAACCCTCTACCAATATAATCTTTAACTCTTTAGAAAAGGCTCTGTATCTTTAAGATGTTTTTAAGCTTTGTGCCTCTCGGAAAAGTAATGTCTCTGCTTTTAAATATACTATCTAGGTTGCTCATAACCTTTCTTCCAAGGAGTAAGCCTTCTAATTTCACGGCTGCAGTCACCATCTGCACTGATTTTGGAGCCCCCCAAAATGAAGTTTGACACTGTTTCCACTGTTTCTCCATCTATTTCCCATGAAGTGATGGGACCAGATGCCATGATCTTCGTTTTTTGGATGTTGATCTTTAAGCCTACTTTTTCACTCTCCTCTTTTACTTTCATCAAGAGGCTTTTTAGTTTCTCTTCACTTTCTGCCATAAGGGTGGTGTCATTTGCATATTTGAGGTTATTGATATTTCTCCCGGCCATCTTGATTCTAGCTTGTGTTTCTTCCAGTCCATCGTTTCTCATGATGTACTCTGCATATAAGTTAAACAAGCAGGGTGACAATATATAGCCTTGACATACTCCTTTTCCTATTTGGAACCAGTCTGTTTTTTCGTGTCCAGTTCTAACTGTTGCTTCCTGGCCTGCATACAGATTTCTCAAGAGGCAGGTCAGGTCGTCTTATATTCCCTGACTTTTTCCAGAGAATATCAGAAGAGTGGAAAAGCAGAGTACAAAGGCCGGCAGATTTTTGGTTTTGCTCAGGAAATACCAGGGGGAACCCCTGAAGCCTGATCATGTCCTTGTGTTTTGTCAAGCTTCCTTCCTCATGACTTTATCACGGGCGGGATTCCTCACACTGGCTCTCGGCACTGTATTAAATGTATGTAATGAATATTTGTAGGGAATATTGTAAATTATCTGACAGTTTAATCAGAAAGCTTGTTTACAGGAATCAGGGATGACAAAAATATATCTAATTTGCTCTTGGAAAATCAGTTGATATAAATTTTAAATTGATTGTTCATATGATCATTTAAATAAAATATAAGTACAAAAATCAAAGGAGTTTTTAACATCAATTATGCTTCTTTTTTAAAAAGATAATTGGGGAAAATTGTATATTGTACACATTTATAAATATATTTGAAAAGATATTTTATAGTCTACTTACATAAAAAATTTAGGCTAGCAAGGTTACATGTAGATTTTATAATTGGTTTTATAGCTATATCTAAAATATTAATTAATAGATCACTTGTCAAAACAATANTCCTATGTAAACAAGTGATGTTAAATCTTCTCCCCCCCTGGAAAGCTTACTTTGGCCTAATGCCACTGGCCTAACCCTGTGGGATATGATTAGCAAAAAATCCAGAGAAACTTGCTCTTTTCTTTGTTGGGGGCATCTGTTGAGAAGGCAGCCTGCGATGTTCAGCACAGTCCTGAGGACCCAGGGGGAAGAAATTCCTCTCTGGCCTGAGTCCCAGGCATCACTGAGCTCCTCCTGGGAAACGGGTTTATCTTTTGGACTCAGCATCACCGGACGGATATCCCCGCTCGCTCTGGCCCACTCAGGAGCTGCTCTCCGGCGGAGAGGCAGGACTCTGCTGCACAGAACACTGTGGACGCTCACCTTACCCTGGCCTCCCCTTTGTCCTTCTAACTTTTCCAGAAGCCCAAAGACACCTTCACATTCCTTTCCCATCTCATTTTTTTTTAGTAAGATGACCGCTCTCCCAGGCACTGGTAGCTTAGGGGCTGGCCGCCTGGCTAGGAGCCGAGCTCTCATCGCTGACTGCTCAGCCAGCTCCCCGCGACCCAACCAAGGGGCTGTTCTCAGCGTTCAGCAAAGCCTGCTCCAAACCCACAGGCCCGTCCAGGGCAGCCGCCGCCTGGCACCACTCTCTAAGGCCAAGCCGAGGCTCCACGACCGGCCGCTCTCCTCTTCGGATGTTTTCAATCACTGATTCCGAAGAGTAGGGCTTTTAGCCGCGGTCAGCAGGGAGGCCAGGAGCCTGTTTACAAAAAGCTCATTTTACAGGTCTGGGCTTCGCAGGCCTCAGCGCACTCACTCCCTCTGGTCATCGGGCTCCGCAGTGGCTGTGGCCGCGCAGGGACGGGCTGGGCAGTGCGGGTTCAGCCCAGGTCCTCGCCCCGCCGTCCCCTCCCGCACTTCCGGTTCCGTCGGCAGCCGCCCACTGGGGGTGTGGGGGCAACGCGGGGACCGAGAGACCCCCCACGCGCCAGGAGGGGTGGGCAGGTGGAACCACGGCGTCCCC
>SJYX01005738.1:492155-580521 GCA_006410675.1 Oreotragus oreotragus
GATGGTGATGGACAGGGAGGCCTGGCGTGCTGCGATTCATGGGGTCGCAAAGAGTCGGACACGACTGAGCGACTGAACTGAACTGAACTGTAAGGCCTCCCCCAGACAGCCATTTTCCTTTTTTGCAATTCTTTTCCAATAACAATTTTTCTAAAGCCACATCAATGAAAGACTGGGAAGATTTTCCATTGACCATATAATCTAGCCATAACCATTTAATCAAGGAGTTCAACAAGTACATAGGTACCAAGAGTATGTCTTTGAAGGAACATATGTAATTGGTTGTTTAAATTCTTCTTTGTGGGTTAGCACCTAGTCTCAATTCCTCAAAGCCATAAATCAAGTCCTGAAATGTCCTTCAAAATGTTGGATAAAAGGAATAAAAGCAATACTTTAGTTCTCACTGCAATCACAGTTAGACAGTAAAATGTTGGATTTGTGGCCAGGCAAACTTTTGATTTTGTGGAATTCAGATCAAAATCAGCGCTTTCTGCTTTATGTGTGGCACCATTTAAACCAAAGCTTTGAGGCTTCTAGACCTTATAAAGGATGTATATCAAAGGATTAAAAAAAAATCTGTGCAAATCAGATTGATACAGTCATTTTATAGGTATATACACCTACACAGCATCAAGATATAATGTAAAGCTGCTTGTTCTGGACTATCTATGAAGATATAACTATTTTCTTTCAAAATTAATAGTTAATAATTGTTTCCTAAGATCCATGCTTGAAACAAAGGAGTTGATAATGAAAATTTATAGGAAAATTGAAGTTGATCAGTTTCTATAAAGAGCAGTGATCATAAATTGACTAAAAATTATCTTCCAAGTTCATACACTTGATGAAGTTTATCCTTAGATTTAAATTATTATAGAAATTTATATTAAAATTATCTCTTAAAATTGTATAAATTACACGTGTGACTTTGTTTAGCTTTTTCATTTAACTTATATTCATTGTCACAACCCATGTACTATAGAATTGTGAAATTTTTGAATAAATTATATTAAAATTTATATCAAAGGATTAAAAAAAAATCTGTGCAAATCAGATTGATACAGTCATTTTATAGGTATATACACCTACACAGCATCAAGATATAATGTAAAGCTGCTTGTTCTGGACTATCTATGAAGATATAACTATTTTCTTTCAAAATTAATAGTTAATAATTGTTTCCTAAGATCCATGCTTGAAACAAAGGAGTTGATAATGAAAATTTATAGGAAAATTGAAGTTGATCAGTTTCTATAAAGAGCAGTGATCATAAATTGACTAAAAATTATCTTCCAAGTTCATACACTTGATGAAGTTTATCCTTAGATTTAAATTATTATAGAAATTTATATTAAAATTATCTCTTAAAATTGTATAAATTACACGTGTGACTTTGTTTAGCTTTTTCATTTAACTTATATTCATTGTCACAACCCATGTACTATAGAATTGTGAAATTTTTGAATAAATTATATTAAAATATTATGCACTGGGATCTTCAAAAATGATGTTATTTTATCATGCCTCAACAGGCAATCAGACTCAAATTATTTTATTTCCAAATAAACCATCTTTTCTAAAAAGTAGGCACGTATAAGTACAGGTCTCACTTATTTTCTATGATATAGAAAAATATATTAATACAACCTGTGGAGATAAATATTCATAGTCATTTCATTTCAGTTAACTCTATCTTATACAAGTTCTAAGGCAAACAATTTTCAGACAAAATAGAAAAAAAACAATAATATTTCAGAAGATTCAAATTTTGCAGAGCAGTTCCAGTGTTTTGAGAAAATAATTGTATAAACTAAAATAAAATTACTTTAAATATTGCAAATTGTATTTCATAACTTTGTTATATATCTGCCGTAAGACAGTATTTCTCTATCAGGCTTTTTTGTTCAATGACAGCATAAAATACATATTTACCAGGCACCTTGTTTCACTTGTGTGTCATTCACATATGTATTATGTTTCCTATTTTTTTCATCAGGTGTTGAACATATGCAGACAAAAAGTTGCCCTCTTACCATATAGTAGATAGTAGAAGAGGACTTCCCTGGTGACCCAGCGGTAAAGAATGTTTACAAAGCAGAAGACACGGGTTCGATCCCTGGGTATGGGAAAATCCCCTGGAGAACAAAACGGCAACCCACACCAATATTCTTGCCTGGGTAATTCCATGGATAGAGGAGCCTGGCAGGCCACAGTCCATGGGGTCTCAAAAGGCTTGGACAAGACTTAGCAACCAAACACAAGATTGTAGAAGCTGACACTAGCCGCCAGATCTGATACAAACTATTTTATTATTTAGTGACAAAGCAGTAGTTTGAATGTATTCAACACAATGTTCACACTGCTTTACCGTGTCTCACAAGTTTCATGAGTGGCACAGTGCCTGTGGTGGATATCTGTATACAAAGTAGGCTGTATTAATGGAAAACTTGCTAGATTCACCACTTTTATAGCAAACAAAACTGCCTGGTTTTTGTCCAGAGAGAGATGTTCCTTCACCCCTCATGGTTGTCATTGCAAACACAACCCTAAGAAAAGGCTTAAATAAAGAACATTCAAAGATTTCATTTTTTTTTTTGAATACTCGGAAAGAATTTTNACTTGCTAGATTCACCACTTTTATAGCAAACAAAACTGCCTGGTTTTTGTCCAGAGAGAGATGTTCCTTCACCCCTCATGGTTGTCATTGCAAACACAACCCTAAGAAAAGGCTTAAATAAAGAACATTCAAAGATTTCATTTTTTTTTTTGAATACTCGGAAAGAATTTTAAAGACCCATAACAGTTTACCATCCCAAAAGACTGTTTAAGAAAGAGTATACATGTTTAAAAGTTTCACATAGAAACAAGCAAGAAATCTTAAAAATGACATAAAAGCTTTATAAACCAAACAAATTAAACTCACAGAAATAAACAATACCATAAAGATGAACTAAATAGATAAACAGTGTCCTAGTCAAATAGAAAAATAATAAACTGAAAGATCAGAAGAACCTATCCAGAATAAGCACAGAGATATAAAAAGATAGACATTTTGAAAGATATGTAAGAAAAAGAATACACAGTAAGATCAAACACCTAATAGAACTCTAGAAATAGGCAAGAGAAATTTAGGTAAAGTAAGTATTTAAAAGGTAATGGCTGGGTAATACTCCATAGTGTATATGTGGTATACACTATGGAGTATTACCCAGCCATTAAAAAGAATACATTTGAATCAGTTCTAATGAGGTGGATGAAACTGGAGTAGAACAGACTTTTGGACTCTATGGGAGAGGGAGAGGGTGGGATGATTTGGGAGAATGGCATTGAAACATGTACACTATCATGTAAGAAACGAATCACTAATATAAGTTTGATACAGGATACAGGATGCTTGGGGCTGGTGCACTGGGATGACCCAGAGAGATGATATGGGGAGGATAGTGGGAGGGAGATTCAGGGTTGGGAACTCAGGTACACCTGTAGTGGATTCATGTCAATGTATGGCAAAACCAATACGGTATTGTAAAGTAAGAAAAATAAAATTTAAATTAAAAAAAAAGAAAAAAGAAAATGGCTAAGAATTTTCCAAATTGAACAAAAGACATCATATCCATATTTTTTAAAAAGTCCAAGGAATCTGTGGCAGATTAAATAAACTGCAATCTACATTTATATTTCAGCATACTGAAATTATTAAAAGATAAAGTGGAAAATATTAAAATAGGTGAAAAGAGAAAGAAAAAGATTTCTTACAAAGAAACTACATTAGGTTGGTATATTACATACTAGAATTAATTTTGACCATTTAACAGCCAATAAAAGAAGTAATCCACTAAAGTCAGGATATCTGATACTCTATGGACTTGTATAGAATATAGTGATGCTCCCATGGAGGGATTCATACCATGCACTAAACAACCTTTTTGAATCAACTTTCTAATTTGGCTCTTTCTTTTCCCTCCATCTTGTTTTTTTCTATTCTCTATTTCTCACAACCAAGAATCTTTGAAACTCTTGGCAGAGTCACTGCCAAGGTCAGTTCCTTCTCCCCTAACATTCTAGCTTTCACTCTAATCTGGATAGTCAAAGCATATTTTCTAATCAAATAGGATGATATTCCTGAAACAAAATGTTCCATAAATGAATTCTGATTATTATTTTTCCCCTCACAACACACCGATGAATTTAGTTAATTATTCAATCAATTAATGCAAAGTTACTTCAAAGTTTCATCATTAAGAAAATATAGATTCTACAGGTATGAGTAGAGACGCTCTAATGAGACTCAGGGCCTCATCATTTCATCAAACCCAATTTTCTTTCTGATTTCTTATTGCAGTAAATATCTTCACTTTATAGCCATTTTTTTAAAGGTGACGAACTTCAAGATTTTTACATGACTCCTGCCTCCCCCCTCACTTTTCACATGCAATCAGCAACCAGGTCTAGCCAATTCCATCTTCCAAATGTTCCTTAACTATGTCTTATTTCTTATGCTATTTCACCATAATTTCTCACCTGCAGTATATAACAGTATAACTTCATAATATCTGCTTTCAGAATAAGGCAAGCTATCTTTCCATAATGGTGCTAAGGAATCATTCTAAAATCCAAATGCATTCCTCTACTTGGGATATTCACTCTGTATATTGTGTTTCTCCTAGCTACCATCAAGTAACTATGAAAAAAAATCTGTAACAAACTACTCAAGCATTAACTTAGAAAACACTGGCCATATCTTGCAAACCACAGATTTAGTATCATATCTTCATAGTGACATAGGAACAGGGACACATTTTTCAGGGGCATATAAAACTTCACATATTCCTCAGACCGTATTTTCTCATATTGTCAGTAGTGGTGTAATTTTGTACATCTCTCAATAGATAAAGAGTTCTCCAATGCCATGTATAACAACTATGTATTCAGTGATTAGAAGTTGCCAGTGGGTATATTAAAACTATGCGGCTTCCCAGGTGGCGTTAGTGGTGAAGAACCTGCCTGTCACTGCAGGAGACTTAAGAGACAGGGGTTCAATCCCTGGGTTGGAAAGATACCCTGGAGGAGGGCATGNCAGTGATTAGAAGTTGCCAGTGGGTATATTAAAACTATGCGGCTTCCCAGGTGGCGTCAGTGGTGAAGAACCTGCCTGTCACTGCAGGAGACTTAAGAGACAGGGGTTCAATCCCTGGGTTGGAAAGATACCCTGGAGGAGGGCATGGCAACCCATTCCAATATTCTTGTCTAGAAAATCCCATGGACAGAGAAGCCTGGCAGGTTACAATCCATATGGTCACACAGAGTCGGACATGACTGAAGTGACTCAGCACAGCACAGTATATATGCTAAAACTATGCATGGGTTACCTCATTTAATCATCATAAACCCTTAGAAAGTGGGAACTGTTACTATGAACATTTTGCAGATAAGGAAACTAAGGGTCACAGAGGTAAAGTAGAAAGTTAGCTAGATGGTAATGAAGAAAAAATTCAAACTTAAACAAGGCAGCTCAAGAGGTGATTTTCTTAACAACCATACTCTTTGCTTTAGAGTTAAGAACCATTCCTCTGCTTCTGTATCTTCTGTCTAATACAAGAATAGTAACAGATATTTTGTATATATTCACTGGATGATTACGTGAATGAATGAATGATGAATAGATGAATAATGAGTATTTAATAGAGTGCTTTTCACTTCAATATAACAGATTTGCAATTAAAAATAAGATTTGGCCAGAGCTCAACCAAGAGTATGTATTAAAATACTAATAAAACTGTATTTGTGTCAAACTTTTATAAAAGGAAAAACAACACATATTTTGAAAATATAAATTCGAGAGGATTCTCTTATGGATTATAAAGATTTAAATGACAGGTGTTTTGTGAACAAATATATAAGATTCTGCTTTATGCTTAGATTTAAAATATAGCTACGTACAAAATGAGTCTGCAAAATTCACTTTGCTTCCCTCCTGCCCCAAATATTTAGCAATTTTAGAGACAGTGACCATGGGCATCCTAAAATACTACATCACCACATTCCTCATCTGTAAAATGAAGACAATGGCTACAAGTCTAAAAGGTACCTTCTAGTTCCATCATTTATAATCTTTTGACTTAATTTATATCATATGTTTTACTAATGCACAGCATGTTTTCTTTTAGTTCCAGACTAATTTATTTTTTCTCTAAGTCTGTAAACTAATTGTGCTAATTGTCATTCCTAACCTATAGACCAATTGTAAGAAAAAAAAAAAAAAAAACTCCAGTGCGGATATTGCAAAGAATCCACAATTTGAAGAGAGGAGAGTAGGAGACCTGCTGTGAATGGATTGAAACAGCTGTTTGAAGAACCCTAAGCATCTGGGGAAGTCATCCAGAGAAAGGCCATCCACTGTGCTTTGATCTCTCCACTGAAGCACTGCCTGTCCATATGCTTGGTGAAAGCCCAGCCTGTTAGACCCATGCCTAGGGCTAGTTTTCCCCTTGTTTCTGTCCAGGAAATGGCACCAAAGTGTTTCTAAAGTAGAAGTTCATTATGGTACAGCTCTGAATGAAACTGAGGTTAGATGATATTACATTAATTGGACTAAATAAATCAACGTTGTACTTTATAAGTGAATAAAGGGGAAAATTAAACAAGAATAAAAGGGTAATATTTTAAAACATGTTTGTAGAACTAGATGGTTTTTTAAATGGTTCTCCAATATATTCTCTTTAATCCCCACAAGAGTCCTCTGAGTATACTCATAATTACTTCCATTTTATAGATGAAGAAACGATTTTCAGATAGCTGCTTAGGAGCCCATATTTAGTAACATGCGGTTTGGACTCAAATTTAAATCTCCTGTTGCAAATTCCTTACCCTTTCCATTACTTCACAACAACCCAAAAGAAAGGATATTCTCAAAGCATATTTAACTTCCTACAATAAATTGTATACCTATTTTAATGGCAAACTTTTATGGAATGAAAAATAATTTGCATGAGTTGCTATTTAAGATAATTTTGTGAAGCTTATCTTTACAAGAACACAAATTATTTTTACAAAATAGTCAATTAATTATCATATTCTTTATTGGTGAAAACAATTAAGAATATGAGTGAGCACTGATGATGGACTCTAATCAAACATTATTTGATTCATACAAAAATAATATTTAAAGTATCTTTCAATACTTATAGCAAATCTTTCTTCATAAGCCATGTGAAAAGTTAAGGATATCATTCTGTCAGGATCAAATGATCTTTGATGCTTATCTTTGTCAGAAACCACTAATTGCTTACCTCATCTAGTTGTCTTCTCTTGTTTATTAAAAGTACCTCAAAAACCTAAAAGCATTTCCAGGACTTTCCATACATATGACAAAGGAAAGGAAGTTCTTAAAGAATGAAAAACTCACTGGAATGCACATTTTGCCTTCTATCTTTTCCCTTCTTCCTGAATGGAAGGTAAGCATGTTGCTAGATATGGAGCTGCCAATTTGGGACTATGAAGAGACATGTATGATACACATAGTCTGCTAAGGATAGTTAAGAAAAGAAAAAGGAATTTAGCTATTATAATGGATTACAGAGTCATTGAACCAGTGTTAGGTATGATACAAATAAACTGGTATTTAGTTATTGCACTATTATTTGAGTTATCAGTTACATGCAGCTGAACATGATACTTAATACATTTACCCTGAATCAATCACTATATCCAGGGAGAATGATGGGAACTGACTGGTTTATGTCTGGTCTAAGGACTCTCACCTCACTAATTTCTATCTAGCTAGATATATTTTCAAATCAGGTTAATAATGTCCTACATCACAAAACCATATAGATGCTATAAAATGGGAAAAATCCGGCTCCAATTAGAAGGGAAAGAAGAAATAATGAATGACAGCTGGTCCCTCACAAATGTCCACTATAATATTTATTCACCATAATTTATTTAACTAGTCTCCCACTTGAGGATATCAGACTATTTCTATTTTGTTATTATTATAAGGAATGTCTTGTTAAATTCCTTTGCAGACAAATCATTGTTAAGAGTTTGTGTGTGTATGTGTGCATTCAATAGAAAGAGAATTACTGGCACAGATCTTACTAAATTTTCATATAATCCTTAATATATTTTGTTAAATTGATTTTCATAATGTTTATTACAACATAAGTTTCTGACCAAGTGTATAAAATAATGCTCAAAGTAGAGGCACCAACATCATTTATTTCTGCTACTGTACGTATATATTTTACTTAGTTGCATATGCAAAAATTATCTTACATATTGATTTCAATTTCTTTGATTTAAATACATATTTTTAGTTTTTTTCTTAAATAGTATGCATTTTTATTTATAAATCATGAAATAATTTAAAAATTCAAAAAGTAAAAAGTATAATTTTAAATAAATGTTAATCAAAATCTCTATGGCAGTGGTTCTCAAACTTTAGTGTTTGAGAAAAATACTCCAGAATCACCTGGAGGGTTTTTTCCACAGCTTTATTGAGGTATAATTAACAAATAAAGTTGTATATATATTTAAGGTATACAACACTATGATGTGATATACATATACATTGTAAAATGATTACCACAATCAAGCTAATACATCATCAGCTCACAAACTTATCTTTTTTGTGCATGATGAGAACTCTTAAGATTTAGTCTTGTAGCAAATTTCAAGTATATAATATTGTATCATTATCCACAGTCACTATGTACATTAGATCCCCATACCTTAGTCACCTTATAAATGAAAGCTTGTATTCTACAACCAGCAAGTCTCCATCCTCACCAGCCCTCCACCACTAACCATCATTCTCCTCTCTGACTCTATGAGTTCAACTTTCTAAATTTCACATAGAAGTGAGGTCATACAGTAATTGTCTTTCTATGCCTGATTTATTTCATTTAGCATAATGCCTTCCAAATTCATCCACATTGTTGCAAATGGCAAGCTTTCCTCATTTTTTATTGCTGAATAATATTTCATTGTGTGTGTGTGTACCACATTTCTCTTACTCTTCATCTGTCAATGAACACTTAGGTTGTTTCCATATGTCAGCTATTGTCAATAATGATGAAATGAGCATGGAAGTCCAGATATTTCTTTGAGATACAGATTTCATATCCTTCAGATAATATCCAAAAGAAGGGTTGCTGAATCATGATGGTTCAATTTTTATTTTTAACTTTAACTATTTTATTGTGAACATTTTATGACTTTAATTATTTTTTAAAGATTTTATTGTGTTTGTCTAAAGATTGTTTTGACTTTTTCATATATGTGAATAATTTTTCCAGTTCCTTAAAACTGCATTTTAAACTTCTCTTTTAATAATATGAATTACAAGATTTCAAATTTTATAATAGCCCAAGCTTGTGAAGTATCTTTTGTGATTTCCTACAATGCTAGTGTTCTTGCCTGGAGAATTCCAGGGAAGGGGGAGCCTGGTGGGCTGCCGTCTATGGGGTCGCACAGAGTTGGACACGACTGAAGCAACTTAGCAGCAGCAGCAGCACAATGCTTTTTAATTTACTTATAAATCAATGAATTACTCATTTATATTTTCTTATATAAAATATATTATTTTTAATAGCTTTTCATTTTGTTGATCATCTCTGTGAGTAGTTTAAACTTTGATAATTTCTTTTTTTTAATTTTCATCTGCTTTTTTCCCTATAATTCCTTTGCATTGATGATAATGTTTCCAGCATGTTTAAGAATATGCTCAATAATGTTGAATATTTCCTATATTAAAAAATTCCTATATTATTTAGGAATATAAATTTTCCTTCAGGTTCTTATTATCATCATTAAACTTCACAGGTCATGCTACTAATCAATCATAATTGATAATGGTTAATGAGCACTTTACTCATTCACTATTAATAAATTTATTTTTGTTCCAGATCTATATCTGTTTCGTTTCAGAACATATATTCAAGTACATGTTGATTATTGAATTACTAGTGTAATAATCAAGAAACATTTCTCTATGTGGAGTTGATATTAATATTTTGTAATTTAATGAAACGTTCTTTAAAACCTGAAAGCAATAATTTCAGGTAAATTTTGTGTCTTTGAAAATAATCTGAGAGTCACATCCACAAGAAGGCAGAATGGTAAGTTCCTACATCTACCTCTCCCCAAAATCGGATGCACGGAATAAACAACTGTACACGCATCAGTTCCTTCCGAGAAAACTTCAGAAACTCATTGAGAGTCTCTGAAACGCCTACCAACTAAGAAAATATCCACACTGAAACAGATAGTAAAAGCAGAGACACACTCCAGTCATAAACCCCGATCCTGGCACAGAGCTGCACAGTCTAAACAGAAGCCCCAACTCGTTTTTTCTGTGAGGAGTGAACAGTTTGGATTATGCATCGATTTCCACTGTTGCCACCTGAGGGATTGACTTCCTAATTTACCTATTGCTGGGGGCTGAGAGGCCTGGACATTCACTGACCCCTTAAGACCACAAAGAACAGAGGCCGCTTTAAACCTGCACAAGAGCACTTCTAAGGGCTAGTACTCACGGCCCAGTGCCCTCTGAGAGCAACGAGTGAGGTCCAGCTCTCAGCTCCTCCCTGGAAAGGCCTACACTGCCCATCTAACTCCGCAGGCTTCTGAAGACTCTGACTGCTGTCAGAGGTCTGGTTTCTGACTTGCTTACCTTTTCTACTCACGGCGTGCTCTGGGAGTCTGGCTGTGTCCTGGCTGTTGAGAGCAGAGAAAACTCAGCAACTTAGCCGCCCACAGCCGTTCTGTGGAAACATTTCTTCGGAGGTAGCAACTGGGAGGTGCTGACTGAGGAAGCAGGTGAGGCAGGCAGGCACTTCTGGTGGTTCCACTTTCTGCCGGCCTCCACTTCTGCTAATGTTTCTTCTGCGGAGCAAGTTGGAGCCGCTGACTAAGGAAGCCGTTGCAGCAGGTAGGCATTTGGTGGTTCGGCCTTCCGCCAGCCCCCACTTCCTGTAAAAAAAAATTAAAAAGTCGCCAGCTTTTAGAGGGAAGGAATTAGATTTAACTTAAGTGTCTTGGCTTTTCTGGCTGCTGTCTGAGGGTCTGGCTACAAATTCACGTGCCTGGGAACTGTGAAAGCCTGGCATTTGCTAGTCCCTCTGCACCTCCAGAGAATATGGGAAAGTTTTGAGAAGCCTTTCAGGCCCTCCTGAGGTGCCTTTTCTTGCCTCACTGTAGCACTAAAATCCAGCTCTCAGCTTCTCCCTTAAAAGTGGTAGCCTGAATGTCCAGTGTTCCGACTTTCCAGATGTTTCTCGAGGGTTTGTGTCTGAGAGTCCAAGGCAGGCAATCAGTTTCCGGGGAGTCTGAAATGGCGGCCGGGAATTTTGTGCCTCAGACTCCCACCCTTACTGCAGAGCTGTAACCCACCTGTATCTGCGAACTGAAGGGGCCCTGAGTTCTTTTGTTCGCTAGGGGTGAGAGAGAACAAAATAGTAGTGTGAAAGATCGTGCCGTCTGAACTCGTATGCAGGCGTTTGCGCAGCTCCTGTCCACAGTTTTGTGCAGAGCAAGTGGGCCGTGAACTCCAGCTCCCAGGTTCTTACTGAGAAAGAAAGGATTGGAATCAGCCTTCTAGCACCTCAGTCTTTCCAGGTGCTGCTCAAGGAACTGGATTCTGTCTTGCTTGTTTGGGGAAACTGAAGGGACTTGGCACATACTAATCTGTTGGGGGCAGGGGTGGAGGGGGATGTGGGGTAAGGTAACTGTGAAGAGACGGTTACATAGTTTGCTTGACTGTGGTAGTCATTTCACTGTGTGTACATGTGGCAGTGTATATGTATATATCAAAATATCATGCTGTATACCTTAAATATATAGTTTTTATTTTTTAAAATGTAAGAAAGAAAAAATTATATTACTAATGGCTTTTGGGGGGCAAAACAGTGTAACTTACAGATCTTTTAGAACAGTTTACAAATTATGTTGTTCAAAGCTTACAAAATTTTAACTGTTTTAGCTACTATATCATTTTACAGGATTAAAATGTTGCTTATGACTTTAGGTTTTGTTTTTTTTTTAACTAATAATCTTTTTCTATCATGAATCAAACCGCCATTGTATAGATAGCACCCTTTAATGGGAGAGTGAGTTGTATATTTATATTAGGTTGGTACAGAAGTAACTGCAATTTTGGACAAGTAAAACTTAAGTTATTATAACTGGGCTCAAACATCTTTATTAGTCAAAACAGGAACCATTACAATCAACACTTTTTTCAATGAGAAATAAGTTTATTCCTGTAGTATAAAAATCTGTGCTTCCAAAAAAAAAAAAAAAATCCGTGCTTCAGGACCTGACAAACTCTTGGAAAGCATTTTTGGTCTCCTGCTCATTGTTGAAGCTTTTTCCTACAGAAAGTTATGGAGATTCTTGAAGAAGTGGTAGTTGGTTGGCAAAAGTTTAGGTGAATATGGCAGCTGAGGCAAAACTTGCTGTACCCCAATTCATTCAACTTTTGAAGCACTGGTTGTACCACATGCAGTTAGGCGTCATGGAGAGGAATTGGGTTCTTTGTGTTGACCTGCTGGCTGCATGCATTGCAGTTTTCTGTGCATCTCATAGATTTGCTGAACATACTTATCAGATATAGTGGTTTCACCAGGATTCAGAAAACTGTAGTGGATCAGATGGGCGGCAGACCACTAAACAGTGACCATGACCTTTTTTTGGTACAGGTTTGGCTTTCAGAAGTGCTTAAGAGCTTCTTGGCCCAGACACTGAGCTGGTCATTGCCAGTTGTATAAACTCCACTTTTCATTGCAGGTCACATTTGAAATGAGAAATGGTCTGTTGTTTTTGTGTAGAATAAGAGAAGCCAACACTTCAAAAAGGATGATTTTTTTTAAATTTTTAATCAGTTCACGAGGCACCCATTTATCAAGTTTTCCAACTAATTTGCTTCAAATGCTGAATATGGTAGAATGGTCCACACTGAGTTCTTCAGCAGCTACTCATGTAGGTGGAAAAGGATCAGCTTCAATGATTGCTCTCAGTTGGTCATTGTCATCTTGCAATGACTGACCACTGTGCTCCTCATCTTCAAGGCTCTCACTTCCTCTGCAAAACTTCTTGAATCGCCATTGCACTGTGCGTTCATTAGCAACTCGTGGGCCAAATGTGTTGTTGCTATGAGTTTTCTCCACTGCTTTATGACCCATTTGAAGTTAAATTTTAAAAATTGCTCAAATTTGCTTTTTTTCTAACATCATTTCTATTATGGGTTCAATTCCTGAGTCAGAAAGATCCCTTGATGAAGGAATGGCAACCCATTCTGTATTCTTGCCTGGGAAATCCCATAGACAGAGGAGCCTTGTGGACTATAGTCCATGGGGTTGCAAAAGTGTTGGACATGACTTAACAACTAAACAGCAAATATATATATATATATATAATTGTGTGTGTGTGTGTGTGTGTGTGTGTGTGTTAGTCCCTCAGTCAAGTCAAGTCTTTGCATCCTCTAGGACTGTAGCCCACCAAGTTCTTCTGTCCATGGAATTCTCCAGACAAGAATACTGAAGTGGGTAACCATTCCCTTCTCCAGGGGAATCTTTGGACCCAAAGATTAAACCCAAGTCCTGCGTTGCAGGCTGATTCTTTACTGTCTGGGCCATCAGAGAAGCCCATATATAAATGTGCACATATATAATATTTGAATATATGTATATAAATGTATATATAAGTGGTCTAACCCCTCTCCTTTTTCTAAACTTTGTTCATGTTACATTTTTTACTAACATTTCATGCTAATTATAGCCTACCCAAACCCTTGTAGGTGGTATTGAAGTCTTCAATTCTCAGAAATTAATTTTTGAGAGGATGCTCCTTTTGGGTGAGAATCTGCTTATTAATATTAGGAATAACAATATGTACTTTAATATAGTGTATGGTTTATATAAACTTGCTTATAAATGTAATCTCATAAACATATATATATATAATGGAATGTTGATTTAATATTTTATAAGCCCACTGATTTATTTTGGATACATCCCAAATATCTATTATAAGAGATTTTATTTGATTTCTGTAATTTTCAAGTCAATTATATATTTATTTTAATCAGATTGGTGAACTGATTCCCAATTACAAACACTTGGGAGACTTAGATTTAAGTCAACAGGCAAGTCATTACTTTAAAGTGGATTATGCCATTATTGAGAGACTAGAACACTGACAGTCACCATTTTTGGCATCCTAACCTGGTATTAATGTGCATAAAACTGAATTCTAATCAGAAATTTTCCTGAGGGATAACATATATTGATTCAGTGATAACTTTTCCTGTTTAATGATTACTTTTCTCTGTCAAGATGTACTTTTGTCATCTTGATTGGTGATACCCCACATATTTACATATTTTCCCTTAGGATTAGATAACTTCTAAGATGACAATTCTCAAATGTTACCTGTTAATTTTTTCATCTTTTTCCTTCAATAGCTAATCTATTATTGACATTAAAAGGACACATCTCTCAAACCCATTCTCAGAATTCTCACTTGTTGATAAATTTTTTCTTGCTCCTGTCCTTTTGCTGCTAAAGGTGATCAGAACTATTTGCAATTTTTTTTTCTTTCTTTCTTACCTACAGTTGGCCTTTGATAAAATAGACATTGCACTGATATATATGCTTTGGTGTGGATTTTTGGTTTACAATCACTTAAAATATATTAAGGTACTGCTGATTAAGAGTAAAAATATAATATATTTTCAATTTTAAATGGTAAAAATGATGGCTTTTTTGTCACATAATTTTATACCCAACATTCTATGATTCTGTGTTTGTGATTGTAGAACTGTAGTCCTAAATAATAGCACTGAAAATCTTCCAAATATTTTGATGTTTTGTGTATACCAACTCAGTTTGTTCTCATATTATTTTACAGATGAGAAAAATGAATCACAGCAAAATCAAATGACTTTCCTAGTACACAAAACTAGTAAGGAATGGAGCAAGTATTCACATCTGAGCAGCTTTATCCAGTGTCCTCTGGGCTTTGGGGGATACTTTGACAATGTATGATAAACAGCAATACATTAAACTATATCAGTTCAGTTCAGTCGCTCAGTCGTGTCCGACTCTTTGCAACCCCATGAATTGTAGCATGCCAGGCCTCCCTGTCCATCACCAACTCCTGGAGTTCACTCAGACTCACGTCCATCGAGTCAGTGATGTCATTCAGCCATCTCATCCTCTGTTGTCCCCTTCTCCTCCTGCCCCCAATCCCTCCCAGCATCACAGTCTTTTCCAATGAGTCAACTCTTCGCATGAGGTGGCCAAAGTACTGGAGTTTCAGCTTTAGCATCATTCCTTCCAAAGAAATCCCAGGGCTGATCTCCTGACACAAAAAGAGGATAGCAAATTTCTTTTATGGATACAGGACTCCAAAGGAAAAATATATATCTAACATATTCCTGGAAGTAGAATGGCAGCATACTAGGCAGGAACTGTATTTTTGACAAGGTAAGTGTAATATAGAAATGTGAAAATTCCATTTTTTCCTACTATATATTAGTGCAGCACACTTTGTTTTTTTTTTATTCCCAAATATTTTTAAAGCTATTTGTAAGAATGCCATATATATTCTTATCATTACATATCTTTTTTTCCCCTGAACATTCTAGACAATAAGTAAGAAAAGATAACAAGAGAAATATGTATTTAAAGAGATAGATAATCAACATTTGTAGAAATGATTATATTCTTAAAAAGTATCTCCCAAGAAATTCAATTAAAACACTGTTGGAATTGAAAATTTTATCTCATGTGAAAATAAAATGGGAATAGTTCTGTATGGCAACATAAAACATAAAATGCCTAATAAATGAAAATAAAATGTGCACAACTTAAAATATGCATTATAAATGTTTCTTAGGAGGAAAATGAATCAGACAAATGGATATATTCCTAATAACAGGTGGTATTGGTATTGTCTCCATTATTCATTGAGCACATATTTATTGAGCAATCAATGTATAACAAGTACTGCATGGATAAAATGTGTGAGCCAAAGCATTGCATTTCCAGAGTTAAACAGTTGAGCTGCAAAGACAGATTAGTCATATGACACTTTAAAAATAATTATAAATCAGAAGACTGCAACCTAGTTGGGAAGTTCATAGAATTTACCCTGAAAAAGAGACTTAAAATCTAAAATGAAGAGTCTCCTAGGTGGAGATGATGGGAGTGGATAGCCTCTTCAAAGCAGAGGGAACTTATGGTTAAGATCCTGGTTGAGGCAGAAACATAGTGGTATTAGAGAAAAAATCCTGTGGAATTAGTATATAGTGAACAAAAGGAAGAGTATATTACAAGGTAAAACTGTGATAATGAGTACATATCAGATGACGTTGGTCTTGCTCAAACATGTTAATGATGCATTCTTAAGAACAAAGGGATAATAATTAAAATTATTTTATTAATTTTAATTAAGTTAAATAATTTAAAGACACAGATGTGTAGAGCAGACTTTTGGACTCTGAGGGAGAGGGAGAGGGAGAGGGTGGGATGATTTGGGAGAATAGCATTGAAATATGTATACTATCATGTGAGAAACGAATTGCCAGTCTATGTTCGATGCAGGATGCAGGATGCTTGGGGCTGGTGCATGGGGATGATCCAGAGGGATGATGTGGGGTGGGAGGTGGGAGGGGGGTTCATGTTTGGGAGTTTGTGTACACCCGTGGCAGATTCATGTCAATGTATGCCAAAACCAATACAGTACCGTAAAGTAAAATAAAGTAAAATGGAAGCTCTTATAAAAAAATAAAATACAAAAAAAAATTTAATTAAAGGGAGACATGTTTCTATTTGTGTTATGTAAATATCCCCTGACTGCCTTGAGAGAACAAGCTTAAAATGGAATAAGAATTCAGAAAAGACTTTTGAACTTTGTAGGAGAAGGCAAGGGTAGGATGATTTGAGAGAATAGCATTGAAACATGTATATTACCTTATATAAAATAGATGACCAGTGCAAATTTGGTGCATGACACAGGGCATTCAAAGCTGGTGCTCTAGGACAACCCAGAGTGATGGGGTAAGAAGGGACATGGGAGGGGGATTCAGGATGGGGGGACATATTTACACCCATTGCTGATTCATATCAATGTATGGCAAAAATCACCATAATATTGTAAAGTAATTAGCCTCTAATTAAAATAAATAAATTGATTTTTTTTTAATCAGGGAAACAAGAAAGACAAGAATGTAGCACAGAGCATGAAGACAAATATGACATCTTGCTTTCTGATTCTAGCAGTGTCATTTAGTGAACCAGAAATACTAAAAGAAAAAAATATTTCTGGAAATTAAAAAACATAGAACAAGGGAGGAAGAATATTAACCAAAATATCTATCATCTATCTTTCTGTCTATCTGCTATCACTAGAATTTAGTGTGTGATAAAAATTTGATTTTATATAGGGATAGATACACAACTATTCAGTGAGTTGTAATGGGACCAATAACTGATTGTGGGGATAGTTTTAATTAGAACATAATTTTAAAACTTTTAATAAAATAAATTTAAAATATGTCAAGTAATTAAAATAATGTTTTAAAAGTTAAAATTTAATAAGAAAATTACCCAAATATAACTATTCTGGTACTAGGGAATATTCTGATTATTAAACAGTTGTTCTCAGATTCAAACTAATTCTTTTGTACTCTGGTTTGTGAGGCTGGGGCTGGAACTTTGCATACCACATTTCCGTCTTTATGGCTGTTTCATATTAGGTTTTTTTTTTCAATAGAAATAAGTAGAGTTAGGCTGAAGGAGGAAAAAGGACCCCCTACTTCTGTTTGCTACTCCTGTTTCTGTCTCACAACTGTTTGCAACAACAATGAACTACTTTCTGCACTAGCACCTGATTTCAGTTTTCATTGTTTCCATGCTGTGGAAAAGCATCCTTTTCGTACTATGTCATCTCTAAGGTAACCCCAACTTAACGTTATCCCCTCTTCAGAGATCTGAGTTCCAGATTCACAAAACATTTGTTTCAAGCTTTTGGTGGTGGTGGATTAGTCGCTAAGTCATGTCCAACTCTTTGCTACCTCATGGACTGTAGCCCACTAGGTTCCTCTGTCTATGGAATTTCCCAGGCAAGAATACTGGAATAGGTTGCCATTTCCTTCTCCAGGGGATCTTACCGACTCAGAGATTGAACCCAGGTCTCCTGTTTTGCGGGCAGATTCTTTACTGAGTGAGCCAACAGGGAAGCCCAAGCTTTTAAATGTTACCAATTCACCCATTCCAGTCCATTTTAGTTAACTGATTCCTGGAATGTCGACGTTCACTCTTGCCATCTCCTGTTTGACCACGTCCAATTTGCCTTGATTCATGGACCTGACATTTCAGGTTCCTATGCAATATTGCTCTTTACAGCATTGGATCTTGCCTGTATCACCAGTCACATCCACAACTGGGTATTGCTTTTGCTTTGGCTCCATCCCTTTATTTTTTCTGGAGTTATTTCTCCACTGATCTCCAGTAGCAGATTGAGCACCTACTGACCTGGGGAGTTCCTCTTTCAGTATCCTATCATTTTGCCTTTTTTTCATACTGTTCATGGAGTTCTCAAGGCAAAAATACTGAAATGGTTTTCCATTCCCTTCTCCAGTGGACCACATTCTGTCAAACCTCTCCATCATGACCCACCCATCTTGGGTTGCCCCACAGGCATGGCTTGATTTCACTTCTTTCAGTATCCTATCATTTTGCCTTTTTTTCATACTGTTCATGGAGTTCTCAAGGCAAAAATACTGAAATGGTTTTCCATTCCCTTCTCCAGTGGACCACATTCTGTCAAACCTCTCCATCATGACCCACCCATCTTGGGTTGCCCCACAGGCCTGGCTTGATTTCACTGACAAGGCTGTGGTCCTAGTATGATTAGATTAACTAGTTTTCTGTGAGTATGGTTTCAGTGTGTCTGCCCTCTGAAGCTCTCTCGCAACACCTACCTTCTTACATGGGTTTCTCTTACCTTGGACGTGGGATATCACTTCATGGCTACTCCAGCAAAGCACAGCCACTACTTCTTACCTTGGATGAAGGGTATCTCCTCACGGCTGCCCCTCCTAACCTTAACGTGGAGTAACTCCTCTAGGCTCTCCAACAAAAGAGTCTGATGCAAATGCAGTACTTGGATGCAATCTCAAAAATGACAGAATGATCTCTGTTCGTTTCCAAGGCAAATCTTTCAAAATCATGGTAATCTAAGCCTATGCCCCAACCAGTAATGCAGAAGAAGCTGAAGTTGAATGGTTCTTTGAAGACCTACAAGACCTTTTAGAACTAATACCCAAAAAAGATGTCCTTTTCATTATAGGGGACTGGAATGCAAAAGTAGAAAGTCAAGAAACACCTGGAGTAACAGGCAAATTTGGCCTTGGAGTACAGAATGAAGCAGGGCAAAGGCTGATACAGTTTTACCAAGAGAACGCACTGGAAAAGCTCTATACAGTCAGCAAAAACAAAACCAGGAGCTGACTGTGGCTCTGATCATGAATTGCTTATTATGAAATTCAGTCTTAAATTGAAGAATGTAGGGAAAGCCACTAGACCATTCAGGTATGATCTAAATAAAATCCCTTATGATTATACAGTGAAAGTGACAAACAGAGTCAAGGGATTAGATCTGACAGACAGAGTACCTGAAGAACTATGGACAGAGGTTCATGACATTGTACAAGAGGCAGTGATCAAGACTATCCCCAAGAAAAAGAAATGCAAAAAGGCAAAGTGGTTTTCTGAGGTAGCCTTACAAATAGCTGAGAAAAGAAGAGAAGCTAAAGGGAAAGGAGAAAAGGAAAGATATAACCATATGAATGCAGCATTCCAAAGAATAATGAAGAGAGATATGAAAGCCTTCCTCAGCGATCAAAGCAAAGAAATAGATGAAAACAACAGAATGGGAAAGACTAGAGATCTCTTCAAGAAAAGTAGAGATCCCAAGGGAACATTTCATGCAAAGATGGGCACAATAAAGGACAGAAATGCTATGGACCTAACAGAAGCAGAGATATTAAGAAGTTCAGTTCAGTTCAGTCTCTCAGTCGTGTTCATCTCTGTGCAACTCAATGGACTGCAGCACGACAGGCTTCCCTGACCATCACCAACTCCCAGAGCTTGCACAAATTCGGGTCCATCGAGTCGGTGATGCCATCCAAACACTTCATCCTCTGTTGTCCCCTTACCCTTGTGCCTTCAATCTTTCCCAGCATTAGGGTCTTTTCCAATGGGTCAACTCTTTGTATCAGGTGGCCAAAGTATTGGAATTTCAACTTCAGTATCAGTCCTTCCAATGAATATTCAAATCTGATGTCGTTTAGGAGGGACTGGTTGGATCTCCTTGCAGTCCAAGGATTCTCAACAGTCTTCTTCAACACCACAGTTCAAAAGCATCAATCCTTCTGTGCTCAGGTTTCTTCATAGTCCATCTCACATCCATACATAGCTACTGGGAAAACCATAGCATTGACTAGATGGATCTTTGTTGGCAAAGTATTCTCTCTGCTTTTTAATATGATGTCTATATTTTTCAAAGTTTTTCTTCTAAGGAGCAAACATCTTTTAATTTCATGGCTAAAATCACCATCTGCAGTGATTTTGGAGCCCCCAAAATAAGGTCTGACACTGTTTCCACTGTTTCCCCATCCACTTGCCATGAAGTGATAGAACCAGATGCCATGATCTTAGTTTTCTGAATGTTGAGCTTTAAGCCAACTTTTTCACTCTCCTCTTTCACTTTCATCAAGAGGCTGTTTAGTTTTCTTTGCTTTCTGCCATAAGGGTGGTGTCATCTGTTTATCTGAGATTACTGATATTTCTCCTGGCAATCTTGATTCCAGCTTGTGCTCCATCCAGCCCAGCATTTCACGTGATGTACTCTGCACATAAGTTAAATAAGCAGGGTGACAATATACAGCCTTGATGCACCTCTTTTCCTATTTGGGCTCAGTCTGTTGTTCCATGTGTGGTTCTAACTATTGCTTCTTGACCTGCATTCTCAGGAGGCTGGTAAGGTGGTCTGGTTTTCCGACCTCTTGAAGAATTTTCCACAGTTTGTTGTGATCTACACAGTCAAAGGCTTTGGCATACCCAGTAAAGCTGAAGCAGATGTTTTTCTGAAACTCTCTTGCTTTTTTAATGATCCAGTGGATGTTGGCAATTTGATCTCTGGTCCCTCTGTCTTTTCTAAATCCAGATTAAACATTTGGAAGTTCATGGTTCATGTACTGTTGAATCCTTGCTTGGACAATTTTGAGCATTACTTTGCTAGCATGTGAGATGAGTACAATTGTGCAGTAGTTTGAACATTCTTGTATCAGGGTCTAGGGAAGGGAATGGAGTAGATATTTGATTTGAGACATAAAAACAGTAATGGGCAAACCAATAAAAGACACGAAGCTCCTTAAGTACAAGAAAAAGCATATACAATCCTGTGAATAAACTGATCTCCCATTCTTTCTTTTCTTGAAAGAAGAGGATTCAAATGTCTCTGCTCCTAAAAGAAAATAGATAAATAAATAATAAAGAAGAAGAGAGCAGAAAAAAATAAAATTAGAATATTAAGCCACAATCAGATCATTCAGGGCAATTTAGGTCATAGAAATATGTTTGCATTTTTTTCTAGTTCAACTGACACTCCTTTAAGGGGATTTAACTCATAAATAATATTATCTGATTTATGCAGTTAAAAGATCACTGTAGGATGTAGCTGTAAGATGATGTATAAACCATAAATGCCCCCAGCAGGACATGAATAGAGTCAAAAGTAAAGGCAGAGAAAGTTGCTAGGTTGTTACAATTGCTCAGGCAAAGAGATAGTTGTGCTAATTAAGGGAGAGCATACTTTCATTTATGTGTGTGCAAAGTAAACATAAAAAGATAAATGTATAAAGTGTTCATGAAAACATAGTTTAAATTGAAGGTAGTATCATAATATGTGTAAATAGGAAACATAAGAATGAAATTTTGTAGAGCAGTCGTTAATAACAATATATAACTATTAAAATAATTTTAGATCTTTTTATTGAAAACATATTTATGGCCTATGTGAAAATATAAATTACTACAGTATATGTGTATATCCATAGAAAAATAGAGTCTCTAACTGGAGTTTGCATGAATTTGAGATTTGTTTTTCCTTTATACTTTTTTGCATTTTTTTATTGTTTATTTTGTATAAGGTCCAAAAAAAATAAAAATTAAGAAAAAAGGAAAATGTTAAAAAAAATATGGTCCTATCAATAGAAAAAGAAAAAGAGTTTACCAAATTCCAACATTTATTATCACCAAAATCATCAGTAAACAAGGAATAGAACTGAACTTCCTCAACTTGTTAGAGAATATGTTTAAGAAATCCACAGCTAACATCATATGTAATAGCAAAAACCTCAAAATTTTCCCACTAAGAGCCAGTGCAAGACAAGGATGTTTCCTCCTGCCACTCCTTTTCAGCATCATACTGGAAACTCTAGCTAGAGCAATAAAATGAGGAAAAGATACATACAGATTAGAAAAGAAGAAATAAAACTGTCTTTGTTTGGTGATGGCATAATAGTCAATATAAAATCCTGAAAGAATAAACCAAAACTACTAGAATTAACAAGCAGTTATGGCAAGGTTGCAGGATACACAGTTAATATACAGTAATCAATTGCTTTCCTGAAATGAATTCCTGAATAAATTCAATCCTGAATTTCCCAGCAATAAATACATGGAATTTGAAATTAGAAATATAACAGATTTACATTAGCACCTCAAAAATATAATGATATGTATAAATCTAACAAAGTATATGCAACATTTCTATGAAGAAAACTACTAACTCTAAAGAACAAAATCAAAGTCAAGCTGGATAAATAGGTATTCTATATTCACAGACAGAAGGACCCATTTTTTGTCAAGATATCCACTCCTTTCAGTTTGAACTGTAGATTCAGTGCAATGCCAATTAAAATTACAGTTTGTGTTTGTATGACCATTGATATCAATAAACTGATCCTAAAATTTTATATAGAAGCCCAGAGTAGCTCACACAATATTGAAGGAGAACAAAGAAAGATAATAATATCCTACTTTAATACTTACTATAAAACTACAGTAATCAAGAAACTAAGGTGTTGGTGAAAAAATAGACAGTTAATAGAGCAAAACAGAGAGCTATGAAATGGACCCACATAGATATAATCAACAGATCTTTGCCAAAGGAGCAAAGGCAATAAAACAGAACAAATACAGTCCTCTCAATAAGTCATGCTGGAATAACTGAGCTTCCACATGCAAAAGATTTGATTTAGACATAGACTTTATACCTTTTATAGAAATTAACTCAAAATGGACAATAGACTTAAATGTAAAAAGCAAAAATATAAAATCCTTGTAGTTAGGAGTAAATATAGATCAATACACCTGTGTCTTTTTATGTACAACATGAAAGACACAATCCATGAAACAAATACTTGGTAAGCTGCATTAAAACTTAAAAATTCCTTCTTTATTAAAGACATTTTCAAGAGAAGGAGAAGATGTTCTCCACAGGCTAGGAGAAAATATTTTTATAAGACACATCTGATAAAGGACTGTTAAATATATGAAGACCTCTTAAAACTCAACAGTAAGGAAACAACATGATTAAAAATTTGGCCAACTATCTTAGCAGACTCCTCAGCAAAGAAATACAGATGGCAAATAAGCATATGAAAAGATGCTCCATGTCATATGTCATCAAGGAAATACAAATTAAAACAACACTATGATACCATAGTGTTGCCATTAGAATGGTCAAAATCCAAAACACTGACAACACCAAATGCTGACAAGGATGTGCAGCAACCGAAACTCACTCATGACTGGTGGAAATGCAAAATGTTGCAGCCACTTTGGAAGACAGTTTGGCAGTGTCTTACAAAATTAAATATACTTTCACCATATGATCCAGCAATCACACTCCTTGGTATTTACCCAAAGGAGTTGAAAAAATGTCCACATAAAACCC
Organism: Oreotragus oreotragus; assembly: GCA_006410675.1. Lineage (NCBI taxonomy): Eukaryota > Metazoa > Chordata > Mammalia > Artiodactyla > Bovidae > Oreotragus > Oreotragus oreotragus. The sequence goes on from SJYX01005738.1 coordinate 516,186, forward strand.
ACACATGAATGTTTATAGCAGCTTTATTTGTAATTGCCAAAACTTGGAAGCAAACAAAGTTCTTCAGTAGGTGAATAGATAAACACTGGAATGTTTATTTAAAGATAAAAACAAGTGAGCTAACACATGATGAAAAGATGTGGAAGATCTTCAATGCATATTACTAAGTGAAAGAAGTCAATCTGAAAACATTACGTACTGTATGGTTACAACTATGTGACATTGTGAAATGGCATGACTATGGAGACAATAAAAAACATCAGTGGTTTCTAGGAATCCAGACCGAGAAAAGGATGACTAGACAAAGCAGAGAGAACTTATAGGACAATGAAGATATCTATATAATACCATAATAATGGATACATGTCATACATTTGTCCAAATTCATAAAATGTGTAACATTAAGGGTTAAATAGAACATAAGCTATGGACTTCAGGTGTTTATGAATGTTGATGTTCCTCAGTTGTAATATGTGTGTCACTCCAGTGGGAAATGTTAATTATGGTGTAGGCTATATATGTGTGGGTACAGGGGATACATTAGAAATTTCTATATCTTCCCCACAATTTTTCTGTAAACATTAAAAAATAGAATAAAATTTTTATTAAAAAATAAAAAAACAAAAGTAATAGAAAATCTCTTTTTGAACTAAATTATCTTAGTTCTTAGTTCTTATCTATTTTGGGGCTTGTATCTCCTAACAATATATTTGGTTTCGTGTTACTCTCTGCTTTTTCTCCAGAATATGTATTCTTAATTAAATGACATCTGTTAGTGGATATGAGTTAATTTGAACACTCATTGATTAGTGACATGTTCACACCTCCTTGGTATGAATTTGTATTTAATTTTTTATCAAGAATTTGTATTTAATTTTTAAAATATTTTATGACTTTATAATAATTGATATACAATAGTAACTAAAGAGTATGATTTTATAAGCCTATGTGCATGCTAAGTCACTTCAGTCATGTCTGACTCTTTGTGACCGTATGAACTCTAGCCCACCAGGCCCTTCTGTCCATGAGATTCTCCAGGCAAGAATAATGGAGTGAGTTGCTATGCCCTCCTTCAGAGGATCTTATTGACCCATGGATCAAACCCACATCTCTTATGTCTCCTATATTTGCAGGCAAGTTCTTTACTAATAGCATCACCTAGGAAGCCCTTTATAAGCATATGACCCATGAAATCATCCTAATAATCATGACAGTGATGTATTAATCACCACGAAAGTATTAATATCTATGTCAATGTTGACCCTCCCACAAACTTGCACCACATTTTATGCCCAGGCTTCCATAATCTATGTATATTATTATAAAGTTTGAATTTTATGTAAAGTTCTATACTCTGGCCTCTATGCTGAATGTAATTCTTTTGAAATTCAACTGTGCATCACATATGTCAATAGTTTATTCCTTTTTATTTATGCTTAGTATTGCATAGTATGAAAGTACTATAACACAGTTGGTTTATCCATTCATCTGGTGATGGACATTTGTTTAGTTTCCAATTGGTTTTGGCCAATATATACTAAACTACTTTAAATATTTTTGTCCAACTCTTTGCATGGACCTGCGCTTGAATTTCTTCGGTCACATAGCTAGGAATGGAAAATCTAGAGCAAATAATAAAGTTTACCTTTAAATTTTCAGTAACTATAAAGCTACTTCCAAAGTGGTTATATCATTTCTGCATTCCCACTGGCAGTATATGAAAGCTTTATTTCAACCACAGCTTTGCCAGCACTTGGTATGGTCAGTATTATTGTTTTTTTTAATTTTAGCCATTCAAATGGGTTCAGTTCAGTTCAGCTCAGTTNTGAAAAAATAGACAGTTAATAGAGCAAAACAGAGAGCTATGAAATGGACCCACATAGATAAAATCAACAGATCTTTGCCAAAGGAGCAAAGGCAATAAAACAGAACAAATACAGTCCTCTCAATAAGTCATGCTGGAATAACTGAGCTTCCACATGCAAAAGATTTGATTTAGACATAGACTTTATACCTTTTATAGAAATTAACTCAAAATGGACAATAGACTTAAATGTAAAAAGCAAAAATATAAAATCCTTGTAGTTAGGAGTAAATATAGATCAATACACCTGTGTCTTTTTATGTACAACATGAAAGACACAATCCATGAAACAAATACTTGGTAAGCTGCATTAAAACTTAAAAATTCCTTCTTTATTAAAGACATTTTCAAGAGAAGGAGAAGATGTTCTCCACAGGCTAGGAGAAAATATTTTTATAAGACACATCTGATAAAGGACTGTTAAATATATGAAGACCTCTTAAAACTCAACAGTAAGGAAACAACATGATTAAAAATTTGGCCAACTATCTTAGCAGACTCCTCAGCAAAGAAATACAGATGGCAAATAAGCATATGAAAAGATGCTCCATGTCATATGTCATCAAGGAAATACAAATTAAAACAACACTATGATACCATAGTGTTGCCATTAGAATGGTCAAAATCCAAAACACTGACAACACCAAATGCTGACAAGGATGTGCAGCAACCGAAACTCACTCATGACTGGTGGAAATGCAAAATGTTGCAGCCACTTTGGAAGACAGTTTGGCAGTGTCTTACAAAATTAAATATACTTTCACCATATGATCCAGCAATCACACTCCTTGGTATTTACCCAAAGGAGTTGAAAAAATGTCCACATAAAACCCACACATGAATGTTTATAGCAGCTTTATTTGTAATTGCCAAAACTTGGAAGCAAACAAAGTTCTTCAGTAGGTGAATAGATAAACACTGGAATGTTTATTTAAAGATAAAAACAAGTGAGCTAACACATGATGAAAAGATGTGGAAGATCTTCAATGCATATTACTAAGTGAAAGAAGTCAATCTGAAAACATTACGTACTGTATGGTTACAACTATGTGACATTGTGAAATGGCATGACTATGGAGACAATAAAAAACATCAGTGGTTTCTAGGAATCCAGACCGAGAAAAGGATGACTAGACAAAGCAGAGAGAACTTATAGGACAATGAAGATATCTATATAATACCATAATAATGGATACATGTCATACATTTGTCCAAATTCATAAAATGTGTAACATTAAGGGTTAAATAGAACATAAGCTATGGACTTCAGGTGTTTATGAATGTTGATGTTCCTCAGTTGTAATATGTATGTCACTCCAGTGGGAAATGTTAATTATGGTGTAGGCTATATATGTGTGGGTACAGGGGATACATTAGAAAATTCTATATCTTCCCCACAATTTTTCTGTAAACATTAAAAAATAGAATAAAATTTTTATTAAAAAATAAAAAAAACAAAAGTAATAGAAAATCTCTTTTTGAACTAAATTATCTTAGTTCTTAGTTCTTATCTATTTTGGGGCTTGTATCTCCTAACAATATATTTGGTTTCGTGTTACTCTCTGCTTTTTCTCCAGAATATGTATTCTTAATTAAATGACATCTGTTAGTGGATATGAGTTAATTTGAACACTCATTGATTAGTGACATGTTCACACCTCCTTGGTATGAATTTGTATTTAATTTTTTATCAAGAATTTGTATTTAATTTTTAAAATATTTTATGACTTTATAATAATTGATATACAATAGTAACTAAAGAGTATGATTTTATAAGCCTATGTGCATGCTAAGTCACTTCAGTCATGTCTGACTCTTTGTGACCGTATGAACTCTAGCCCACCAGGCCCTTCTGTCCATGAGATTCTCCAGGCAAGAATAATGGAGTGAGTTGCTATGCCCTCCTTCAGAGGATCTTATTGACCCATGGATCAAACCCACATCTCTTATGTCTCCTATATTTGCAGGCAAGTTCTTTACTAATAGCATCACCTAGGAAGCCCTTTATAAGCATATGACCCATGAAATCATCCTAATAATCATGACAGTGATGTATTAATCACCACGAAAGTATTAATATCTATGTCAATGTTGACCCTCCCACAAACTTGCACCACATTTTATGCCCAGGCTTCCATAATCTATGTATATTATTATAAAGTTTGAATTTTATGTAAAGTTCTATACTCTGGCCTCTATGCTGAATGTAATTCTTTTGAAATTCAACTGTGCATCACATATGTCAATAGTTTATTCCTTTTTATTTATGCTTAGTATTGCATAGTATGAAAGTACTATAACACAGTTGGTTTATCCATTCATCTGGTGATGGACATTTGTTTAGTTTCCAATTGGTTTTGGCCAATATATACTAAACTACTTTAAATATTTTTGTCCAACTCTTTGCATGGACCTGCGCTTGAATTTCTTCGGTCACATAGCTAGGAATGGAAAATCTAGAGCAAATAATAAAGTTTACCTTTAAATTTTCAGTAACTATAAAGCTACTTCCAAAGTGGTTATATCATTTCTGCATTCCCACTGGCAGTATATGAAAGCTTTATTTCAACCACAGCTTTGCCAGCACTTGGTATGGTCAGTATTATTGTTTTTTTTAATTTTAGCCATTCAAATGGGTTCAGTTCAGTTCAGCTCAGTTCAGTCGCTCAGTCTTATCCAACTCTTTGCGACCCCATGAATCTCAGCAGGCCAGGCCTCCCTGTTCATCACCATCTCCCGGAGTTCACTCAGACTCACGTCCATCGAGTCCGTGATGCCATCTAGCCAACTCATCCTCAGTTGTCCCCTTCTCCTCCTGCCTCCAATCCCTCCCAGCATCAGAGTCTTTTCCAATGAGTCAACTCTTCACATGAGGTGGCCAAAGTACTGGAGTTTCAGCTTTAGCCTCATTCCTTCCAAAGAAATCCCAGAGTTGATTTCCTTCAGAATGGACTGGTTGGATCCCTTTGCAGTCCAAGGGACTCTCAAGAGTCTTCTCCAACACCACAGTTCAAAAGCATCAATTCTTCAGCGCTCAGCTTTCTTCACANGTCTCTTATACACATCTAGATGTGTATAAGAGACAGACATCATCCCTCTGAATCATCCCCATGTACCAGCCCCAAGGATCCTGCATCCTGCATCGAACATAGACTGGCGATTCGTTTCTTACATGATAGGATACATATTTCAATGCTATTCTCCCAAATCATCCCACCTTCTCCCTCTCCCAAAGCAATGTTTCTCAACTGTGTGAAGAAGCAAATGGGTAAACATAGCTCTGAATTAGTAGAACTCAATAGTAAGAAACAACATTACATTTTCAAGTCAATTCTTTATGCTTCTGAAGGATGACAAGTCCAACTTAAGAATCCAGTCAATAAGTCTCATTAAAGATTTGGAATTTTTCATCTTCTCTATAGCATTCTTTCTATCAATGAGTGTTTAATGGATATTAATCCAAATATTATAGAAACATAATCATGACTGTGAAGGTTTAAGACTTAGAAAGCATTCAAATATGCTGTCTTCTCTGTTCATGTATGTCACAAAGAAAAATACTTATGAATGGACAAGAATTTACTTAATAATTTTTCCTTAAAATTTTAGTATTTCCTTCAAACACTCATTTTTTCAAGCAACAAATATATATTGAAAACCTACTATATGTCTTCACTGACAATTTTCTTGCCTCCATGGTAAAGAACCAACATCTTCAGTATGTAAGAGTCAGTTAACTGGCATTTTCATGTTATAATTTTTGTGACAATTTTTTAAATCAGTATCTATCCAAGTGTTTGAAATTTCCTGGAGAAGGTAATACTAGGAATTTATTTACAACCCATCCCCTTTTTAAAATTTTATAAGGACATGGAAGTATGCTACACAAGGGGAAAAAGTATAAGTAGATTTTGTTCTTGTTATTGGATCATCAGTGAAAATAAATATTGCCGGTAATGGGAAAAAAAATTAGTTTAATAGAAGAAAGCATCTTCTAGAAAGATCGTGGAATTCTTTGCATTAACATATCGCCTCAGCAACACACTGCCTTCCTCAGAAAACTCTAAATTACCAAGTGTGTCATTTCAAAGGGCTTCCCTGATAGCTCAGCTGTAAAGAATTCACCTGCAATTCGGAAGATCATGGTTCAATTGCTGGGTCAGGGAGATCAGCTGGAGAAGGGATAGGCTACCTAGTCAAGTATTCTTGGGCTTCCATGGTGGTTCAGCTGGTAAGGAATCCACCTGCAATGTGGGAGAGCTGGATTCGATCCCTGGGTTGGGAAGATCCCCTGGAGAAGGGGATCCAACCCATTCCAGTATTCTGGCATGGAAAATTCCATGGACTGTATGGTCCATGGGGTCACAAACAGTTGGACATGACAGAGTGACTTTCTCTGATTATAAATATTTCAATTTCTCACCATTGTCTCCTACTTCCCAATTCTGTGTCCTATTTACTACTCTAGCATGTTAATTTCATGTTTCAACCCAATATTATTTCTATTAGCCCTGTGTTATTTTTAGGTAGTGGGTGGGGTCTGTCATTTTTCCTTTTTAAGTTTAAAACCTGGTCTAGCACTATGACCAATATCAAGAATACAATCTCTACTCAAATAATCTTTTTTTTTTTCCCCACTACCAATGGTACTTACCTGACAGAAGTTTAAATTCTCCACCTACTTCTGAAATACACCCTGATTGCTGAATGTAGGAGCTGGAGAACATGCAGTCTCACTGACTAGCCCTTCTTTGAGTTTTTAACCACAAATAACCAGTCTTCCTCCCTTCCATAAATTCTACTGCATTTCTATCAGTCATTTTTCTCTTTGTTTCTCCAGACCTGTTCTTTACACTATGTGATAACTGTACTTTCTTGGAAAACTGATCTATGAGGATGGGATCTCTAGGTTTTGAATTATTTCAGCCTTTTCTAGGAGCAGGAGTGATAACTGGAGAATCATTTATCATATATCAAATTGGTTACTCAAAATTATTGGTTTCTATTGCCAACCCTCCCTATTAACAAAATTTGAACTTGTGAATACTCATATTTCTCAGGAACTCAAATCAGCACTTAAATTCTTTCACTTTCTCTCTGACTCCCTTCCTCCTCGGGGCAAGGTTATTTATCAGGTCTTCAGGGAATAGAAATTATCACTCACACTTAAGTGTCAAACTCTTTGTGACCCCATGGACTGTAACCTGGCAGGGTCCCCTGTCCATGGGGATTCTCCAAGCAAGAATACTGAAGTAGGTAGCCATGCCCTCATCCAGGGAACCTTCCCAAGCCAGGGACTGAACCCAGGTCTCGAGCATTGCAGGCAGATCCTTTACCATCTAAGCCATCAGGAAAGCCCCTTCAATTGCACATCTAAGTCTATTATATAACAAGGGTTCTTTATATCCCATCCCTAAAAGCCAACATTTTAATTTCCATCAAGATTCTTGCTATTTTACATTCTACCCTATCATCTCAATACAAGAGGTGAAGCTATATGATTGGGAGGAGCATTGGAATAGCTTGAAATATGGAATACTGAGAAATAGGATACTATTTCACATGTATTCAAACACTGATACATTAATCCATCTCATACACACTCAAATATTTTATATTTGAAATTGTGTACTATGGGGTCACACAGAGTCAGACATGACTGAAGCAACTTAGCAGCAACAGCAGATTTCCTGAAGTTTTCTAAATTAGTCCCAAGAACACATTAGCTGTAAATTGAAGAGACTTCTTCAACTGGTAATGAGTTCCCATTACTGGAGGTATTAAGGTGAATTAGAGCAGTCATCTTCCTACTATATTGTCCTGTAAATTAATGCATCATAAATAAGTAGATTAAAGAAGATAGCTTTCTAAAAAAAGATGAATATTGTGATTCACTGAAACTCTGAAGTTTTATGCTTCTAATGATGAAGTTTAGGATATAGTAAAATTCTTTAGTCAAGATCTGATGCACTACCATATAACCGTTACAGACTCAAGCATACTCTGGATTATTTTAGGTAGCTACAGTGCATAGATGGTTATTGTGATATTCTGGTAAACATTTCCACAACCTCAAAAAATCCCATGTGTTGTTTTTTAGGCCCTATGTGACCATAAAATTTTTAAAGATAATTGTTCAGGAGAGTGTAAAGTATCCTGTGGTTCTCAGAAAAGGGCTCTCTTGTAAAATACATATAAGAGTAAAATGACCAATATATATGCTTAATATAATTATTAGTAGAACACAGATTAGACAAAAGACCATGAAGATATCACCTTGAGAAAGCTTCTGAAGGATGACAAGTCCAACTTAAGAATCCAGTCAATAAGTCTCATTAAAGATTTGGAATTTTTCATCTTCTCTATAGCATTCTTTCTATCAATGAGTGTTTAATGGATATTAATCCAAATATTATAGAAACATAATCATGACTGTGAAGGTTTAAGACTTAGAAAGCATTCAAATATGCTGTCTTCTCTGTTCATGTATGTCACAAAGAAAAATACTTATGAATGGACAAGAATTTACTTAATAATTTTTCCTTAAAATTTTAGTATTTCCTTCAAACACTCATTTTTTCAAGCAACAAATATATATTGAAAACCTACTATATGTCTTCACTGACAATTTTCTTGCCTCCATGGTAAAGAACCAACATCTTCAGTATGTAAGAGTCAGTTAACTGGCATTTTCATGTTATAATTTTTGTGACAATTTTTTAAATCAGTATCTATCCAAGTGTTTGAAATTTCCTGGAGAAGGTAATACTAGGAATTTATTTACAACCCATCCCCTTTTTAAAATTTTATAAGGACATGGAAGTATGCTACACAAGGGGAAAAAGTATAAGTAGATTTTGTTCTTGTTATTGGATCATCAGTGAAAATAAATATTGCCGGTAATGGGAAAAAAAATTAGTTTAATAGAAGAAAGCATCTTCTAGAAAGATCGTGGAATTCTTTGCATTAACATATCGCCTCAGCAACACACTGCCTTCCTCAGAAAACTCTAAATTACCAAGTGTGTCATTTCAAAGGGCTTCCCTGATAGCTCAGCTGTAAAGAATTCACCTGCAATTCGGAAGATCATGGTTCAATTGCTGGGTCAGGGAGATCAGCTGGAGAAGGGATAGGCTACCTAGTCAAGTATTCTTGGGCTTCCATGGTGGTTCAGCTGGTAAGGAATCCACCTGCAATGTGGGAGAGCTGGATTCGATCCCTGGGTTGGGAAGATCCCCTGGAGAAGGGGATCCAACCCATTCCAGTATTCTGGCATGGAAAATTCCATGGACTGTATGGTCCATGGGGTCACAAACAGTTGGACATGACAGAGTGACTTTCTCTGATTATAAATATTTCAATTTCTCACCATTGTCTCCTACTTCCCAATTCTGTGTCCTATTTACTACTCTAGCATGTTAATTTCATGTTTCAACCCAATATTATTTCTATTAGCCCTGTGTTATTTTTAGGTAGTGGGTGGGGTCTGTCATTTTTCCTTTTTAAGTTTAAAACCTGGTCTAGCACTATGACCAATATCAAGAATACAATCTCTACTCAAATAATCTTTTTTTTTTTCCCCACTACCAATGGTACTTACCTGACAGAAGTTTAAATTCTCCACCTACTTCTGAAATACACCCTGATTGCTGAATGTAGGAGCTGGAGAACATGCAGTCTCACTGACTAGCCCTTCTTTGAGTTTTTAACCACAAATAACCAGTCTTCCTCCCTTCCATAAATTCTACTGCATTTCTATCAGTCATTTTTCTCTTTGTTTCTCCAGACCTGTTCTTTACACTATGTGATAACTGTACTTTCTTGGAAAACTGATCTATGAGGATGGGATCTCTAGGTTTTGAATTATTTCAGCCTTTTCTAGGAGCAGGAGTGATAACTGGAGAATCATTTATCATATATCAAATTGGTTACTCAAAATTATTGGTTTCTATTGCCAACCCTCCCTATTAACAAAATTTGAACTTGTGAATACTCATATTTCTCAGGAACTCAAATCAGCACTTAAATTCTTTCACTTTCTCTCTGACTCCCTTCCTCCTCGGGGCAAGGTTATTTATCAGGTCTTCAGGGAATAGAAATTATCACTCACACTTAAGTGTCAAACTCTTTGTGACCCCATGGACTGTAACCTGGCAGGGTCCCCTGTCCATGGGGATTCTCCAAGCAAGAATACTGAAGTAGGTAGCCATGCCCTCATCCAGGGAACCTTCCCAAGCCAGGGACTGAACCCAGGTCTCGAGCATTGCAGGCAGATCCTTTACCATCTAAGCCATCAGGAAAGCCCCTTCAATTGCACATCTAAGTCTATTATATAACAAGGGTTCTTTATATCCCACCCCTAAAAGCCAAGATTTTAATTTCCATCAAGATTCTTGCTATTTTACATTCTACCCTATCATCTCAATACAAGAGGTGAAGCTATATGATTGGGAGGAGCATTGGAATAGCTTGAAATATGGAATACTGAGAAATAGGATACTATTTCACATGTATTCAAACACTGATACATTAATCCATCTCATACACACTCAAATATTTTATATTTGAAATTGTGTACTCTGGGGTCACACAGAGTCAGACATGACTGAAGCGACTTAGCAGCAACAGCAGATTTCCTGAAGTTTTCTAAATTAGTCCCAAGAACACATTAGCTGTAAATTGAAGAGACTTCTTCAACTGGTAATGAGTTCCCATTACTGGAGGTATTAAGGTGAATTAGAGCAGTCATCTTCCTACTATATTGTCCTGTAAATTAATGCATCATAAATAAGTAGATTAAAGAAGATAGCTTTCTAAAAAAAGATGAATATTGTGATTCACTGAAACTCTGAAGTTTTATGCTTCTAATGATGAAGTTTAGGATATAGTAAAATTCTTTAGTCAAGATCTGATGCACTACCATATAACCATTACAGACTCAAGCATACTCTGGATTATTTTAGGTAGCTACAGTGCATAGATGGTTATTGTGATATTCTGGTAAACATTTCCACAACCTCAAAAAATCCCATGTGTTGTTTTTTAGGCCCTATATGACCATAAAATTTTTAAAGATAATTGTTCAGGAGAGTGTAAAGTATCCTGTGGTTCTCAGAAAAGGGCTCTCTTGTAAAATACATATAAGAGTAAAATGACCAATATATATGCTTAATATAATTATTAGTAGAACACAGATTAGACAAAAGACCATGAAGATATCACCTTGAGAAGCTCTAATAGATTCAAATATATTTAATCATTAGACTAGGCAGGATAATAAGTGCTCTAATACAGGCGGGCATTTCTGCAATGATAAGAAAGGCAACAAGTGAAAAAGTGGCATGATGAGTGTAATTTTGAAATGTAGGTGAGAAGACAATTAAGATTAGTTGCAAATGGAAGTGTAGGAGTGGAGAAGAACAGTTATTCATTTATTTATTTTGGCCTTGCCACTCAGTTTGTGGGATCTTGGTTCCTAGACTAAGGATTGAACCCAACAGAGAAAGCACCAAGTTCAAACCACTGGACTGCCAGGGAATTCACCAGTTACTCATAAAGAGCTGTTTGTTCTGTAATCATGAAAACAGGGGGAATTAGGATCTGCTATTTTGAAATGAAATTAGGGTGATACTAGCAGTGTCCAGGACTTCCCTGGTGGCTCAGACAATAAAGAATCTGTCTGCATGCGGGAGACCCAGGTTTGATCCTTGGGTTAGGAAGATCCCCTGGAGAAGGGAATGGCAAACCACTCCAGTATTCTTGCCTAAATTCCAAGGACAAAGGAGCCTGACGGACTACAGTCCATATGGTCACAAAGAGTCGGACACAACTGAGTGACTAACATTTTTATACAGCACTGTCTTCTCCAGTAAATGAAGGTTTTCTACTGGTTCTATTCAACTCTTTGGAGCCTACAAGGCCTGGTTTTTTGAAGAACAGTGTTTTTATTTAAAAGATACACTATTTCTCGTTAAATTTCATTTTGCTTTAATTAATTAAATAAAATTCAAAGAATTCCATAAAGAAGCTCCATATCCAGTTTTTAATGAAGAAAATACTTTGCTTGCCAATTGACTATGCTGTGTTCTACTTCTTGCCAAAAGGAGTTCCCTGATCCCAATGATGGTATGGACCTAACAGAAGCAGAAGATATTAAGAAGAGGTGGCAACAATACATAGAAGAACTATACAAAAAAGATCTTCATGACCCAAGTAACCAGGATGATGTGATCACCCACCTAGACCCAGATATCCTAGAATGTGAAGTCAAGTGGGACTTAGGAAGCATTATTAAAAACAAAGCTAGTGAGGTGATGGAATTCTAGTTGAGTTATTTCAGATCCTAAAAGATGATGCTATGAAGTGCTGAACTCAATATACCATAAAATTTTGAAAACTCAGCAGTGGCCACAGGACTGGAAGAGATCAGATTTCATACCAATCCCAAAGAAACACAATGCCAAAGAATGTTCAATCTAGCATATAATAGCACTCATCTCACACGCTAGCAAGATTATGTTCAAAATTCTCCAAGCCTAACCTCAACAGTACATGAAATGTGAAATACCAGATGTTCAAGCTGGATTTAGAAAAGGCAGAGAAACAAGAGATCAAGTTGCCAACATCTGCTGGATCATTGAAAAAGCAAGAGAGTTCCAGAAAAAACATCTATTTCTGCTTTATTGACTATGCCAAAGCTTTTGACTGTATGGATCACAACAAACTGTGGAAAATTCTTAAACAGATGGGAGTACATGACTACCTGACCTGCCTCTTGAGAAACCTGTATACAGGTCAAGAAGGAACAGTAAGAACTGGACATGGAACAACAGATTGGTTCCAAATAGGAAAAGGAGTACATCAAGGCTGTATATTGTCACCCTACTTATGTAACGTCTATGTAGAGTACATCATGTGAAACGCTGGGCTGGAGGAATCACAAGCTGGAATCAAGATTGCCGGGAGAAATATCAATAACCTCAGATATGCAGAGGGCACCGCGCTTATGGCAGAAAGCAATGAAGAACTAAAGGGCCTCTTGATAAAAGTGAAAGGGGAGAGTGAAAAAGTTGGCTTAAAACTCCACATTCAGAGAACTAAGACCATGGCATCCAGTCCCATCACTTCATGGCAAATAGATAGGGAAACAGTGGAAACAGTGACAGACTTTATTTTGGTGGGGCTCTGAAATCACTCTAGATGGTGACTGCAACCATGAAATTAAAAGACTCTTGCTCCTTGGAAGAAAAGCTATGACCAACCTAGACAGTATATTAAAAAGCAGAGACATTACTTTGCCAGCAAATGTCTGTCTAATCAAAGCTATGGTTTTTCCAGTAGTCATGTGTGGGTGTGAGAGTTGCAGTATAAAGAAAGCTGAGCACTGAATAATTGATGATTTTGAACTGTGGTGTCGAAGAAGAATTGAAGAAGACTCTTGAGAGTCCCTTGTACCACAAGGAGATCCAACCAGTCCACCCTAAAGGAAATTAGTCCCAAATATTCATTGGAAGGACTGATGCTGAAGCTGAAACTCCTATACTTTGGCCACCTGATGCCAAGAACTAACTCATTGGAAAAGACCTGATGATGGGAAAGATTGAAGGCAGGAGGAAAAGGGGATGACAGAGGATTAGATAGTTGGAAGGCATCACTGACCTGATGAATGAAAATACATAAACTACTGAGGGTAAGTCATCAGTCATTGAGTATTGTGCCTGTCATGGAGTTATCACTGAGAATTCCACCTATATAATCAGTAAGATATAAATTAAAATATATACCAAATATAACTAATGAATCAGTATTAATAGCAAATATTTAATATTATAGGATTTCCCTAAATACTTACTTAAAATTTTTTTAATTTACAAGAGATTATAAACACAATGGTTTAATCTCCTCAAATATCAGGGATTTGTCATGAAATCTGAAAAGCACTTTAGTTCACCATAACAGAATTTCAATTGCTGTAATCTACTTTTAAAAATCTCATGGATGGCTGAGGCTGGCAGGCTACATACCATTGGGTCACAATGAGTCAGTCAGACATGACTGAGTGACTTCACTTTTAAAAAATAATAAGTAGAAATTGAAACTCCAACTATAAAATCTTATCTACTTAAAAAATTATAATATATAGTGGAAATATATGTAACCTTGTTCTGTATTTTCCAAGTCTCCTGTAAATGCGTTAACATACTTTCATTATTAAAAAAATAAAAATTATAAAAATAAGAAGTAGAATAACTGTACAGACTGAAACATACATATAAGAGAACTTTATGAAATAGTTTTCAAATCATAAATTTGCAAAAAATGACAACTTCCTGTGTGTAAAATTGCATGTTACATTTCTATCATTTAAAAAAAATATTTAAATGAAAGAATTTAAAGAGTCATATAATGTATTTCCGTAATTTCTATTAAAAGGTAACTTTTTAAAGATATTAAATTATATAATATATTATTGAGATTCTAAGATTTGGTTTTATCTGGAATTATTAAAATTATCAAACATTTTCTAGTACAACATTAAAGTTTCAACTACTCTAGTCCACATGGTGTGTGAATAAATTAAAATATAATAAAATGTAGATATTATATTTTATTCAAAAATGTTAAATAAAATATTAAATATTCACTATGAGACATGATATAAAGATCATCTATGGATTTAAATATAAATATTTGGTATATTGAGAGACTGTTAATTTTATTCTTTAATCCCCTGAGAGGGATGAAAATAATTCACAAAAATTTTTTGGGCAGACAAATATGTTGCTAATCAGACATAATAGGATTTGCAGATATTTTAAGTCAAAATGAGTTCCTTAATCCTCTATCTAGAGCAGGTAGAATTAATTCATTATGAACCTCACAACAAATTTCAGGGAAACTAGGTCTGCTATAACTGTTAAATTGTGGTAGAAGTTAGGAAATGTTGAAATGGTCTCATCAAGAAATTGAGCATAATGTCATTTAGCACATTTACAGAGNGCAGGTAGAATTAATTCATTATGAACCTCACAACAAATTTCAGGGAAACTAGGTCTGCTATAACTGTTAAATTGTGGTAGAAGTTAGGAAATGTTGAAATGGTCTCATCAAGAAATTGAGCATAATGTCATTTAGCACATTTACAGAGTCCCCAAATCTTGTTCAAAAGTGTCTTTTTCTATCTTCATTGCACCGATGCGTGGCTCATTTGAAACAACCAGCATGTCTGAAGTTGTTTATAACGGAGACTGAGGAAACTATTCAGCACAGCTCGTTAACTAGCAATTTTACCTCAAAACCATCTTGAGTATTTGATTCCTCATGGTTTATTCTTTTAAGTGGAAAAAAAGACAATAAATAGTGCAGGTTATAAATATACTTATGGAGTGTGGGTGGTTTTTTAAATAGTCAACTGATAATTCAGTTTGTTGGCTAACAGTGGTTGTTTTGTGCATATCTGTATATTGCTAGAGTGGCAACAAATTCTGTAAACATGCTTAATGTTCTAACATGATTGTTAATTCCTTTACTCTTCCCCTGGAGTTTCATAAGGTGAAGATAGTCAAGTAATTTGGGTTCTAGTCCCTGCTGTGTAATTGGCTTTCTCTGCCTGAGTAGACATCAAAACAGTGCTGATTCTGTGAATGACATGTTCATTCCATTTGGTTGAAATAAGGACTCTCTCGCCTTTGTCTTTCAACCTACTAATCATTTCTTCTATACTATTAACTTTTATACTTTCAGTCTTAATAAAATTTTTATCTATTCCTGAAAAATATAAATTATCTATGAAACATCCAAATAATAAAAATTAACAGAATGGTCAACACACTATGCTGAAAATTTTTGGATTCTCTGCCTTAAACTTCTAACTATGGGAAATTTTCCTGGTCTTTGACATGTTGGCCTTAAGAAGACTGGGAAGAGCTAGGCCCATTAATTTTGGGTTAACTGACTGAGGTAACTCCTATAGTGGGAAGCTCACAGCCAGGTGCCTCAGACTCCTCAGAGGGAGAAAGAAACGGCAACCCACTCCTGTATTCTTGCCTGGAGAATCCCGTGGACAGGGGAGCCTCATGGGCTGCTGTCCATAGGATTGCACAGAGTCGGACGCAACTGAATCAACTTAGCAGCAGCAGCAGACTCCTCAGAACAGGGTGAATTCTACTATACTCAACAACTATTTTCTCCTGAACTGTTGCTGTGCTAACAGTTAGAGTAGTTTAAAACCAGACCTGCTGTAACCAGGAGGGAACCTCATTGCCTTGTCCATCCTCTTTCCACCAGCAATGTGTCCACTGGACACATCTTATTATATTAGTGAGGAACTGAGAAGTTGCCTATACTTAAACTTTTGAGAATAATTCTTGACACAAGTTCTTTATTCAACCTGTAGTTTCTAATCAGTAAGGCATATCAATTTGCCCATTCCTGATTTTGCCACTCATTCACATATTCTTTATATTATAGAAAGATTACAGACACACACACACACACACACACACACACACACACACACATATATAATCTTTCTATTTCAGCATGTGATTAAATCTTAACTTTTTTTAGCCATATTTTGATTCCTTCTTCTTTTATTCTTTTCCTTAGATACTTAATAATATCCCACTTGCATCTGCTTTGCTTTTTTGATGACCAATTTATAACCTGATATTATGTGTTGTTTTATTACTGACATAATAGCAATGACAATAATGGTTGCGGGTAAGATAGGACTTATATCCAAAGCACATTTCTTAGTACTTAATGCATACTAATTTACTTAATCATCATGACAGTCCTATGAAGTTGGTTCAATTATTTCCCATTTTACAAATGATGAAACTGAGGCACAGAAAGATAAAGGACTTGACATAGACCTCTGTGGCCTGTACTAGTAAGTGGTGCAGCAGGAAGTGGAATGCTAAGGTTGAGGCTCTCAGCCACTTGGATATTTTATCTCTCATATTCATATGATATATCATATATCTCATATTAATATAGTCACATACTAGTTATGGAAATTGGATTTTCATTTAAGGCAGTCTTTTCCATTTTGTTGCTGTTGTTGTTTGTTTTGTTCTCTTATTCCACTTCTGGCAAAAAATAAATATATCTAATTCTTTTTAACCTTTTGAACAACTGAGAATGCCTATACTTTCTGTTTGATAATTTTATAGTTTGGATAGAATCTATTTTCCTATGAGTAGTGAAAGCATTGCTCTATTTTTTTGAAAATCTAGTGTGACTGGTAAATTGTCTGAAGACAGTCTGATTTTTATAACATTATATAGTAAGCTGATTTTCTTTCCTCTCAAAGTTT
This sequence comes from Oreotragus oreotragus, assembly GCA_006410675.1. Taxonomy (NCBI): domain Eukaryota; kingdom Metazoa; phylum Chordata; class Mammalia; order Artiodactyla; family Bovidae; genus Oreotragus; species Oreotragus oreotragus. The sequence continues at coordinate 533,369 of SJYX01005738.1, forward strand.
GTGTAGCTTCTAATTTTCTCAGATATTTTAAAATTGTACAGCTACATGTCAGAAGGAAGTGTTTTCATTTATCTTGTTGGGTCCTTAACACTGAAAACATGTTTAACTTCAATTCACAACTTTTCTTCTATTTTATATTTTAGGATTTTCTCCCTTTATTTCAAATTAACTTTACCTTTTAAGCTTGTGCTTAGTTCTTTTATTTTTTTGAGAATTATATTTTATTTTTATTTTCCCATAACTGTTACTTGTTCTTTAATCCCTCATTTTCATTATGAATATTCCGTTACTTTGCCAACAAAGGTCTGTCTAGTCAAAGCTATGGTTTTTCCAGTAGTCATGTGTGGATGTGAGAATTGGACTATAAAGAAAGCTGAGCACCAAAGAACTGATGCTTTTGAACTGTGGTGTTGGAGAAGCCTCTTGAGAGTCCCTTGGACTACAAGGAGATCCAACCAGTCCATCCTAAAGGAGGTCAGTCCTGAGTGTTCTTTGGAAGGACTGATGTTGAAGCTGAAACTCCAATACTTTGGCCACCTGATGCAAAGACCTGACTCTTTGGAAAAGACTCTGATGCTGGGAAATATTGAAGATGGGAGGAGAAGGGTATGACAGAGGATGAGATGGTTAGATGGCATCACCAACTCAATGGACATGAGTTTGAGTAAATTCTGGGGGTTGGTGATGGACAGGGAGGCCTGGTGTGCTGCAGTCTATGGGGTTGCAAAGAGTCAGACACAACTGAGCAACTGAACTGAACTGATATTAATTATAGTTAATATATTAAAGGATTTGCTTCCTGTAGGGTAAATTTTCTTTCTTCAACTGGATTCTTCACACTATTAATTTTTCTCAAATGCCTGATGACTTTTATGCATATGGTGAACTTAGGACTAGAATCATGATGGGTAGCTAGTGTGTGTGGCATTATGTTTCCACAATAGGTCTCTTCTCAATATTAGAAGATTTACTTGGCTGAATTGAGTATGTTGCAAGGTCTTTCTGACTAGCAAAACTCACTTTCAGTTATACTGATGAGAAATAGATGGACATTCTGGGATATATAGTGAAGCAGAAATAAAAACAGCTTCATTTTTAGAAGACATATCAGGTGTTCTATACCTTCCTAGACATTATTTGTTTTTAGACTAGAGAGTAGAAATATTCTTGGACAGGAGAAGATAAAGACCAATAAAACAACTTGCCATGTTGTAATTTGAAAGGGTCAAATATGTAGAAGATTCTCACTTTAATTAATTTATCCCCATTATTTTCTCTTAGCCTATTATAATTCTCAGTATCCACTAAGCTAGGAACCTTGCTGTCATTCTGTACTCTGATAGGCATGTTCTAGTCTGGGTCCTCCCCTCCTATTGCTCACTCTTCAATGAAATACTACATGATAAAGAAAGATCAATTGTTGCCCTCTAATTCTCAGAACTATAATAGTTTTATTTTATTTAAATATGATTTGAGGAAATGAAGTTGCTAAAACCACATGTTAAGTTAGCAGCGTTGAATAGGAAGCTCCAAATCAGTGCTTCTAATTTAGCTAGGGCAATCAAAGGCTTGTGTCAAGGTGACCGAATTGGTGATGTTAGGTGTTAATACTTGATGATATTAAAGTTCACTTTAAGTATAAGCTACTCTTAGCTGCACTTAATCCCATCTCCTCTTTTCCCTCTTCCCATTTTTCTCTTTCCTTTCTGACAAAATTTGAATGGATGAATATCTAATTTCATAGCCTCCAGTTTCTCCATTTAAATTCTTACTTGAGATAAATCTAAGACTTTCTCCCCACACAGTCCTGAAGCTGAAAATTCTTTTTAAGAACATAAAAGCCTTCACAATCCAGCTGTTACTCAAGCCCTTTTATCACTTGACTTATTACCAGTATTTGGCCCAGCTCATAACTCACTTTTGCTCAAAGCATATTTTTCCTACTTCTCTGGAGATATTTCCTAACTCAAAAGTAATCTCAGTCAGTCAGTTCAGTCGCTCAGCTGTATCTGACTCTTTGCAACTCCATGAACTGCAGCACACCATGCCTCCCTGTCCATCACCGACTTCTGAAGTCCACCCAAATCCATGTCTGTTGACTCGGTGATGCCATCCAACCATCTCATCCTCTGTCATCCCCTTCTCCTCCTACCTAAAATAAGGAGTCTGAATTCATTGTTTTTTATATTTGTCTGCTGACATCTTTTTAGTCTCGTTCCTCCCTTTTTTCCATCAGCACCACATCTGAAAAGCTTACAAGAAAGTCTGAGTGCTCCCTCCTTTGGTGACAGCAGGAGTTTTAAACTACATATGAGACCTCATTTCGAACCTCCAACATTAATAAACACTCCAAGCCAGTCATTTTCTTCCTTGCTTTCTCAAGCCATATTGACCCAGCTCTTGGAAAGACTTCCTGCTGTCCCCATAAGCTGTATATAAGTAAGAAATATTTTCATTTACTTTTTGTGTGTACATATCATTAGTCTCCACATCTGAGCCAAATTTCTCAGCGTTTCAATCTTTCCTAACAGAGCTCAGTGAGAAAATCTATTATTTATTTTCATCAGTCCTCACTCCTTAAATGATTGAATCTAGTTGTATAATTCAGATATTATCTATATGCTGACAGTGCCTAAGAATATTATCTATATCAGTCTTTCCTTTGAATTCCCAATGTCTACTTCCATTACTTATGAAGTGTCTCTACTCAGATGTCTAACAACCATTCGAACCTAACATTTAATCAGAGCTTACTCAAAAGCATGCATTTTCAGTATGTGTTAGTTGCTCAGTCATGTCTGACTCTTTGTGACCCCATGGACTGTATCCTGCCAGGCTCCTTTGTCCATGGAGTTCTCCAGGCAAGAATATTGGAAAGGGTTGCCATCTCTTTCAATGGCAGGGGAATGAAAGATCTTCAGGGGATCTTCCCAGACCAGGGATTGAACTCATGTGTCCTATACATCTCTTGCATTGCAGGTGGATTCTTTACCACTGAGGCACCTGGGGGAACATTCAGTATTGAGCTCATGATCACCCCAAACCTTTTCTTCCACAGTTTTTCCATCTATATAGTTACTTGGTTAAAAAAATGTTAAAATCATTCCTGACTTCTTTCTTTTACAAATATTTATACAAATCTTATCTCTTTCACTGTCTAAATATATACAAAATCATACCTCTTAATACTGCTACTACTACCAAGACTATTGTGCACACTACTATCACTTTCAAACCAGGATTTGTGAAACAATCTATAAACTGATATTCCATCTTCAGCTCTTGTCCCATACTCTTTTTCTGAACACAGCACCTAAAATGTGATCCTATTAAAATGTAAATTAGACCGTTTCACTCCTCTGTTCAGTCCCATGCAGTGGCTCCTTGGCTCACTTGGAGTCTTGGGAGATCTAGGTCCATAAACTTTTGGTTTACTTACTGAGGTAACTCCTATAGTGGCACACTCACAGCCTGATGCCTCTGTTTGAGGCAACTCAGAATTGTATATACAAATCAGTATGGTCTGGAGCCCATGATTTTCTGACATCCCATTTTCTGATCCCATTACTTTCCCAGTAACTTGCTCTATACCAGCCTATACACCAGAAAGGTAGCCACCTTTCCACCCCTCAAACACAACAGACATGTGTCTCTCATCGACCTTTGCATGTGCTATTTTCTGTGTCTGGAATGAAATTCCTCCATGTGTCTTTACTGCTGGCTCCCTCTATGCTATATAAAGTCATTGTTTGACTCTCTCACAGTGAAGTATTTTCATCAATGACATTTTCCGTTTTTACTTTTCCCTACTGTACTTATGAAATCAACAACTAATGTGTTGTTTTATATTTTGTTTCATAATCTCTCATTATTAGAATAAAAGCTTCATGATCCTTGGAGGAGGGCATGGCATAGCAACTCACTCCAGCATTCTTGCCTGGAGAATCCCATGGATAGAGGAGCGGAGGAGGCTGCAATCCATAGGATTGCACAGAGTTGGACACGGCTGAAGTGATTTAGCACGCACACAAGCTTCATGATAGCACAAATTTTTCTATTTATTTCATTGCTAGAATAGTATTTCATATATAATAGATGTTGAATAATAATTTGTTGAAATAGTAACTAAAAATGATAATAATTAGGTTTATATAGTATAGCCTTGGTAAATTACTTTATTTCTGCTAGAGTCCCTTAATGGTCACACTATAATTCAATCAATATAATGTACAGCCCTTAACTAATTGACTTCTCTCTAATTTCTGTAATGGGGATAATAATAGAACATGTTACTAGGCTTGAGGATAAGAAATAACCTGTAATGACTTATTTAACCAATGCTGAAATATACAGGTTATGTTTCAACCAAATTCTAGAATAGCTGTTTGTTTAGAATATTGTGTCTTTCTCTTAATTGTTGCTACTATCTAAAAATATTTTCTCAAGAGCTAAGATCAGTAAATGAACAATGGGTCATAGCGTACCCATTGTGGAACTCTATCTGAACCCCTTTCTCCTGGGGGCTGAAAAAAAGGACTAACTTGGACTGGGTTATGATCAGATTCAGAGTCTGAGAGAGAAAAGTTCACCATGTAGACAGCAGAAAATGTAAACAAGGTAGGATGGGTTAATAGAACTGAGAGCTAAGTATGCAACTGCAGTTCAATGAGCGAAAGAGTGATGGCACCACAGAAAGGTGGCCCAACGCATAGATTAAACTGAATATAGATAATAATGATTGCTAGAACCAAGTAAACAGAAACAGAATGACCTTAGCCAGTCAGGAAGAGGTGATGAACCAATACAGTTTCCTGGAATAAACCTTGTTGTCTACAGTTGACTTTTTGTGTATGTTATGGGGTGGGACAAATGAATATTCTGACTTTGAAGACATTGTAATATAATAAATAAAGGAGAGCGAAAGAGATAAAAATATGTAAAATATTTTAAGTCATGATAGTTGAAATGTAGTCAAAGCACATATAGAACAAAGTTTTCAAAATCTAACTGAACATATGAAACAACTAGATTCTGTTTAAACATTTTAAAGTATGCAGTACATTTAAGTCATTTAGACCACCTCCATTCAATATTATGTCTCTTTGTTTAAAACTAAAGAAAAAAATCAGAGAATTATCTTTAGATCTCCCTCTTTACTAGAAGACTCTCTGTAAAAATAACTATCTATGAATAAGGTTTATTTTTATCAAGGGATATTATTACAAAGAGATTGCTTAAGCCTGAATGGTCTGTCCAGATTTTAAGATATTAATATTTTTATATTGAAATTATACCCTATGCAAAATAAATGATTTGTTCTAATTTATAAAAATCAGGTTTGATGCTAATAGATTATGTAGTTTAAAAAGAACCTCTTGGAAAGAGACATTTAATTTACATTTTAATGCATCAGTCTGCTTCTTTCCAAGGTGGTCAAAACTTCTCTTTCAAGAAAACCACGTTAAGTGTATTAATGATTGGACTGTTAAGCAAATCATTTAATATTGTTCAGTAACGTTTATTGATTCTTGAAAGAGACTTGCTAGTAAAGCCTCATTCCTGTACTGTTAAGATTAAGTTTATCCTGTATTAATTCTTTAGATTGATCATTTAAATTTCTCTCAAGTTTGAGTTTTACATTTTAATTTATTCTTAGGCCTATGACAATGCAACTAAAAGTTTAAGACTTGCTCACTGGAATGATTTAGCCTTGATTTTAATAAGCGATGACAAATTGGCAACTTTAAATAACACAAGCAAAGCAGTATTTTTCAAGAGTTTTGTACATAAGCACAAAAGATTATAAATGTTACAAACAATGGAATGTGATTGTTCATGGAGAAAGAAAACTTCCTTTTGCAAATTACAATGTATCTATTCTTTCCAAGTAAGAACCTTCACAATAGTTCTGATTAAAACACACACATACACACACACACACACACACAGTGGATAAAGATGTATAAAATGAGTCAATCAAATTAAAAGCCAACTAAAATTTTCTTATTTTAATATTGTCTCTGGGCTTACCCATGAAAGGAAAACTATCCAAAGGTTGTACACCATAACAACAGAAGTTAAAGATATCTATAATTACTCAAATTTAAGTATCTTCTCTCACAGAATTACTTTGTGATTATACAGTTTCATTTTTATAAGCATGGTGGCCTCACGATGTCAAGTACCCATTTTAAGTGCTCCTAAAGTATTTTTGGTATAGAATGTAAGGAATAAAATTTTCTTATTTTAATATTGTCTCTGGGCTTACCCATGAAAGGAAAACTATCCAAAGGTTGTACACCATAACAACAGAAGTTAAAGATATCTATAATTACTCAAATTTAAGTATCTTCTCTCACAGAATTACTTTGTGATTATACAGTTTCATTTTTATAAGCATGGTGGCCTCACGATGTCAAGTACCCATTTTAAGTGCTCCTAAAGTATTTTTGGTATAGAATGTAAGGAATAATTAATAATATAATAATATATAATCAATTAAAATCATTTTTCTAAGAAGTAATTGAGTTTTTGGCTATAAACACAACACCTTTTTGCTATTTTGAAATCCTTCAGGTATTTCCCATCTCCCTCATTTCATATGAATATTTCTCAAATTTCTATGGATTTAGGAGCTTATTGCATTTCTTAGAAAATATTTTACTTTATTTTAATAGGAGCCTGTACAAATATTCAGGCTTCCCTGGTGGCTCAATGGTATAGAATCTGCCTGCAATATAGAAGACACAGATTCAGTCCCTGGGTCAGCAAGATGCCCTGGAGAAGGAAATGGCAACCCACTCTAGTATTTTTGCCTGGGAAATCCTGTCAACAGAGGAGCCTGATGGGTTACAGTCTATGAAGTCTCAAAAGAGTCAGACACAATTTTGCTGCTGAAGAACAACAACCTACAAATACTCATGGGCCCTTTTTATCTAGTTACTTATAAAAAAAATTAAGATGAAATAACATTTGAATACTGAGACTGAATTTCCCTATGTAACTGTGTAGCTGGAATAACTAACATGAAGTTGTCAACATATTTGCAATAACTATGTATTAGAGCTGTGCCTTGAGCTTTTGTTTATTAACATTATAATAATAAAACAAAGGTCATACTAGTCTATGAATTGGCCAAAAGACAATAAATTTAATCCAAAGCAATAATTTAATCAAACACTGTTTTTGAAGAAAAAATAGAATTGCCTGCCTAAGGATCACACATTCTAGAGAAAATATAAAATATTGAACAATAAATATAACCCATGAATTTTGCACATTTATTATGCACAGATATTATATATCCCTATAACTTCTGATTTTGTTTTTTATGGATACTATAATATAGTAATGACTAAGTGGTCATGCTTGGCATTCCCTTAAGGGTTACTGGGAGAACCTTTTGAAGCAGTGTGTGGTATTTTTTGTTTTGGGTTTTCTTTTAGAAGCACCATGACTGAGAGCAGTGCTAGTAAACAACCTCATGAATAGTATGTCTAGCCAGGCCCTATTTCATGTATAGCTCTGAGCAAGTTATTTAAATACCTTTAAAATGATAATACTAGTGTTTGTCAGCCAGCTAACTTGTAATATTATGAAAGCTTACTAATAAATAGTATCATTATGTTCTCTCAGTGTATGAAATATTTTATTTTTCTAATATATTATTTTCAAAGCTGAAAAAGATTCCCATATCTTATTTTGTGAAGACAGTAATGTTCTTCCTTCTGAAAGATATTTGAGCTGTAAATCCTAAATATACCTATTCAAATAATCTTTAAGTAACTATTCATTCTCATTTTAATGGCAAATCTTTGACACATATGTACCTGGGTCTCATCCTAGACAGTGTTATCAATGATCACTGAATTCCCCCAGGTTTAGTCACTATCTTCTCCTGCAGTAACCCTTAAAAAATGCTTTATACATTGTCTTTTTTTCATACCTTCTGTCCTCACTTTCTCCCTTCCTCTCTTACTCTATCTTATTTCTCTTACTCTTTCCAGCCCCTCTGTAAATTCCCAGTACTGTTTCAGGTGTTATTATATAGCAATGAATAAGACAAAGTCATTGCCTTCATCATGACGGAATACTAAAATCATAACAAAGTGCACAAATATGTTAATTATAAACTTACATATATCAAAAAAGTTTGTGAATTCAATAAAGCAGGCAAATTGATAAGCAGTGATTCCAGAAAGGAGTGCAGGATGAAGTGGTTATTTTCATGAGCACATTTAAGGAAATTTTCTTTGTCAAGAGGTGACATTATATTGAAATGACAAACTTAAATGATATAAACAAGGAAAGACATGAACACAGCAAGAGTTGACAACTTTTTTTAGTAAGAGCTCTTTTTAATTAGAAATGCTCTGAAAGATAAACTATGAGCAGTGTTCATTCCAATGATGCAAAGATAATTAAGTATTAGAAAACCCACTAATACAAATGGGTGTTACAAATGTAAATAGTTCAAAAAATAAAAAAGCTATATGACCATTTCAGTATATGTCAAAAAGGTATATGACAAATTTTAAAATCATTCCTGATTTTTAACCTTTAGCAAAATAACAGTAGATGACTATTTCCTTAATGTAACTGAAAAATGCAAACACTTTACACCAGTCTATAATAGTCTAATGTTTCATTGAAAACATTATTGAAACACTAAAACAATGAAACATTAAAATTATCTCTGTTGAACTCTACAGGGAAGGAAAAATGTGCACCATCATTTTTTAATATTGATCTAGAGGTACTAGCCAATGCAAGGGAAAAAAAGTTTTTAAATAAAACAGACAACAAAAAACAGTTTTCATTGGAGCAAGAAAAAATTTTATTCATAAGAGTGTGGGTTGAATAGGTAACAAATTAGGATGAAGATTTATAAAAGGGATTGGCCATTGTTAGCACTAAGCCATTAGTCTAAGTGTATTGAAAATGTGACTAAGAACCACTAGGAATCTCAAATACATGTCATGAACCATTCTGATGATTAGTATCAAAAAAGTTTTCCTAATAGTTTTCCTCCTCTGTTCTAATTTGTGCACAAGAAACTGCAGGACAGTGTTTTGTTGTTGTTTTTGTTGTTCATCATGTTTCTACTCTCATTCATGGAAATGTTTATCTGCAGACAGCTTCTATCTTTTCTTCTTGGAAGGTGAAGATATTGAATAACAACCTCAGAATTGAGAAAGAACTTTGAGACCAAGGAAGCAGACAACTCAATAAAGTACATTTATGATATTTATTGTGAGTACCTTATACACATGCAGTCTTGGGCAAAGACAATCAAAAGTTATCACAACTGTACTGCATACCAGCAAAAGGCGTAAGGGATATTTAAAGGAGCCAAAGTTAAAAACAGAATCTGACTACCAAGTTGAGAGGCTTAGTGGTAAAATTCTGCCTGCCAATGCAGGAGACGCGAGTTCAACCGCTAAATCTGGAAGATCCTCTGGAGAAGGACATGGCAACCCTTTCCAGTATTCTTGCTTGGAAAATCCCATGGACATAGGAGTCTGGTGGACTATAGCCCATGAGGTTGCAAAGAGTTGAACATGACTTGGCAACTAAACAACAACCAAGTGAAAAGCACAAAAATGCTAATAGAATCTGTGAGGTTTTTCTCTTCCTGGAGCTCTCTTGACTGCTTACAGAGACATTTACAGAAAATGTGTATCCATTAGACCAAGAGTAATAATCTGATTTCTACCCAGTAAGGAGAATGAAACAAAATTATGATAAATATATATGAATATATATAAGTATGATATATATAAATTGTGATATATATTAAAATATCTATACTACTATAATGACTTCTTTTTGATTAAAACTTCTGATTATTAAAGGATTATGTATATAGAAAATTATAGAATATGAAAATTTTATAAAGTATGTAAAACAATTGTAAAAGTATGAAAAAGAAAATGCTAGTACTCCTACTAGCCAAAGTGAATGGATGCTATCATTTTGTAAGTATTTATGTATATGTGTACATGTATTTGGTGATTATGTGTTCCTACCATTTGAGGAATTGACTTTATCCTTAATTTATTTTGAGCACTTTTCACATCTTATGTATCTTTCAATAGGATGATTTATAGTCTGTATCATGGTTTAATGTTATATTGTAGTTCTATTTGTATTCTGTTTGCTAAAGATACAGCATTTTGGTGCTCTTTTATTTTCTGTTAAGAATTTGCTTATATAAACAGAGTTATAACTAGATATGACCCATGTTAATACCATTATTTTAAATAAGTAAATTTCTACAATAATTATTTTGCATATTTGGATAAAGTTTTATCATCATGCTAAAGTAATATCATCTATTTCTCTGTATTTTACTGGTTACCTGGAACATTACTGGTTGTTTTAGTATGCAAAGATCCATTTCTAGAATGCTAGGATTTAATTTATCTTTGTTATGTCATGTGTTTTTGAGTGCTGATTTTTTTCCCTAAGAAATATATATGAATAGCATATTTTACAAGACATGGTTACCTAAGAACAACTTTTAAAATTTACCTTTATTTAGTTTTTGCGTTTCTACATCAAAATCAGATTGGCTTTGTCTAGGAATCTTATATAACAGCCTTCATTGTCTTTTGGCATTCTTATTTCAAGGAATTTGAAATTGGCTAGATGTTTTCCCCTTTCATAGATTCTATTTTTTACAAAGAGATTAATTAATTAGAGATTAATTTTTAACTTAAGAGTGCAACACTTACAAAAAGCTATACCTAAAATCTGTTATTTTTTAATTAATGTTGCTTAATCCTCTGTGAACTCTTCCAACATGCAAATTCAAGTCTTTATCACAAGGAGATTTTAAAAGTTATTATCAGTCCACTATAGTATAATGTGTCAGTACTGTTTCCTCCTCCTGGGTTGAGTCATCTTAATGAGTATTGCTTTCTTTCCCCCTCTGACTTCTGAGATAATTTCATAATAGTGTTATTTATTTTTTAAGTCTAATTTTACTAAATGTCAAATCTGATGATATAATCTCATTTGTTGTTTTTAAGTAGTCATATAGTTATATGATGTCTCTCCTATTTCCTAATTAGAAAACCATTAGTCTTGCATAAAAATTATTAAAATATTTTCTAAAAGTGGTTTCTTATTATAATACTGCTTACAATTGCCTTTCAGAGTAGTTTCCTTCTTTTAAAATGCTGTATTTTTCATATAGCTCTTTTTTTCTTGTTACTTATTTTAGTTTCCTGGTGTTCATATTTGAAATTAAATCTATTGTATCTTTCAGATCCAGATGAACGAAGAGAAAAAGCGTTAGATTTTCTATAGCACACTTATCTGTTTCATATACCCAGTTGCTTGAGGAGAAAGGTAAGGTAGCTGAAACTCAATTTAATTTGAATAGAAAGTGTCTTCTCTTTTAGGTTTCCCCCCACTGTGTTTGGCATGGTTTTCTTGCTTTGGTAGATGATTGTTTCCACTGTTTATGGGGCATGGTAGTTAACCTTAAAAAACATCTTTGGCAACCCACTCCAGTACTCTTGCCTGGAAAGAACCATTTTCGGAGGAGCCTGGTGGGCTGCAGTTCATGGGGTCGCACAGAGTTGGACACAACTGAAGCGACTTAGCAGCATAGTTGTCTCTGGAGATTATAAACCAGTAGCAATTGCAGGTTTAGATTCTCTAAAGACTGTAAACTCTTGTGTCTGAGTCTCTTGCTAGGGTTNGGGTCGCACAGAGTTGGACACAACTGAAGCGACTTAGCAGCATAGTTGTCTCTGGAGATTATAAACCAGTAGCAATTGCAGGTTTAGATTCTCTAAAGACTGTAAACTCTTGTGTCTGAGTCTCTTGCTAGGGTTACTGATGAATCTATATGTTCCTTTTGATTTTGTTTTCATTCGTTTCTCTTAATTTGATGCAATCGTACCTTCTGTCTTAATGCCTCTAAGTGAAAGGATTTTAGTGGTGTTCTGCTAAGTGCACTTCGTTTATTCCTTAAGATGTCTATTCCTTCCCACAAGGGGCCATTGCTGTATGTCCAAAATGTTCTACATCTGACACTGCTAAGTCACTTTAGTCGTGTCCAACTCTGTGTGACCCCATAGACAGCAGCCCACCAGGCTCCCCCATCCCTGGGACTCTCCAGGCAAGAATACTGGAGTGGGTTGCCATTTCCTTCTCCAATGCATGAAAGAGAAAAGTGAAAGTGAAGTCGCTCAGTCTTTCCGACTGTTAGCGACCCCATGGACTGCAGCCCACCAGGCTACTCCGTCCATTGGATTTTCCAGGCAAGAGTACTGGGGTGGGGTGCCATTGCGTTCCCCTAAATCTAACAGAAATTCCTTGAGTATACTAAATTATTGGGTCCATATTTTCTCAGTTTTAAGAACTCAAACTACATACCATGCACACAACATTAGAATAGGAATCAAAGATATTTTTTTATTGCTAATTCTTCTAGAAGATACCAATTTAATTTAAAAGCAAAGGAACCTCTCCAAAGCTTGCTTCATCTGCCTTGTTTCCTATGCACATTTATCATGTCTGTTAACAAATATAGTTTATTTTTTAATTTAATTACATTATGTTTTTTGAAGAAATATCACTGTTTACTATATGCACAGCTTTCTGGTTAATAATGCACATGGTTCTGTGTGGATTTGTGGGGTTGGTAGTGAGTATTGCACCAATGGGCAGGGAGACCTTGTCTTTCAGGAGTATGAACCCTAACTGGAGCCACAAGACACACACAGACAACAACTGCCTAAGGCAGAAGATATAAAAAGTTCTAAGCAATGAAGACAGTAAGTACTGATAGCTTACAGTGAATGGTGTCGGATTCATGATCTCCGAAGATTTAGCTTCAGGACCAGGGACCAGGCTTGATCACTCAAGAGCTTTCGTTGCAGAGTTTTATTAAAATGAAAAAGGGACAGAGAAAACCTCTGACTTAGACATCAGAAGGGGGATGGAGAGTGCCCCTCTGCTAGTTTTAGCAAGTTGTTTCTTGTCTGTTAGAAACTATTAAGCAGATAAGAGACGCCTCAAGGCTGAAAAGGCTGATAAAAGCAGATAAAAGATGCCTCAAGGCTGAGGGAGTTTCACCAGGCCGCTCTCCCACAATATGCATTTTTGAGATAGGATGGCATGAGGTGTGTCATGCCCCAGCCATAAAACAATTTATATGAATACTGGTTTTTTTAGTTATTATCAGCTCAAGGTTTGAGAAAAGGAAAAAAGTTAGTCTTAGGTGGTACCATTTTGAAAAAGGCAAATCCCAAAGCAAATACATAGTTTCATTAACATAGTTTTAAAAAATACATTTCCATAAGAAAAACGCATTGCTTAGCTCAAGGTTTGAGAAAACTTAAGTTCAGGTGGAACCAGGTGTCATCATAGGAACACAGAATTTTAAGAGACACTTGCAGCCTATTTCCTCCTTTGGAGACCCCTGGCCTTCCTGCCTGTTACCCTTTCAGTACAAAAAGTGCTTGAAGGAAGGAGGAATGATTATTGAACAGGTTTATTCAGAGAAAGCAGTAGAATTTTGACTGGGACTTGAAGGAAGGGTTTGAAGAGTCAAGTAGCAGTTAATTCAGATGAGAAAAGAATGGAATTCAGAATATGAGAGATGTGTTCGAGAGATTAAATGTACTGCCATGAGTCTGTTTATTAGAATTGTTCATCATAATTTCTACTAGAACTTTTGCATATTTGCAGTTGAAACTTTAGTTTGTTATTACTTTTTAGGGAAGATTTTATCTTTGAATAAATATTTCTTGAATCATTCTCTTTTAATGAGTTTATGATGAAATCACAATTTCAGCAACTTGAAGGTTTTGCAGATATTGGCTTACAGTGTTTTTATTAAAAATGTTTCTCTTCTCCAACTATTTTAGGAAAGAATTTGATCAAATAAGAAACAGTAAGTTGATCTTAGTGAACTTTTGTCAACAAAGTTTCACCGAAATTTTCACTCTGTACAAAATGAATCTAACGATCTGAATAACTCTAATAACAAAATATTTTTCTTCTTTGTACTTATTGTTTGTTTCCACAGCATTACACTAGCAGATTGAAAAAGAAAACATTTATTACATGAAAGTCCAATGATGTATAAGTACATGGAGCAGTATTGACTACTGACCCTACTTTCTTAGTATTTAGTTTTCTCCACTACCAATAAAATTGACATTTTTCAGTTTACAATAACATAAAGAAAAACATTTAGCTCACAAAGCTTATATTAGTCATTCTATTTTTTCTGGTTTTGGGTAATCAGAACATTGTAACACCCTCCCCCTGCCCCCTTTTTTTTGGCAGTGCTAGGTCTTTGTTGCTATGAGGGCTTTTCTCTAGTTGTGGCTAGCTGGGGTGACTCTTCATTGCAGTGAATAGGCTTCTTACGGAGAGGCTTCTTTTATTGTGGAACATGGACCCTAGGGGGCATAGGCTTCAGTAGTTGGGCGCCTGGGCTCCAGAGCACAGGCTCAATAGCTGTGGAGTGCTGCCCTAGCCACTTTGTGGATTGTGGGATCCTCTTGGCCCAGGGATTGAACCTGCATCTCCTGCACGGGTAGGCAGACTTCTCACTGTTGAGCTACCAGAGAACTCTACATTGTGACATCCTGGAAAGATACCGGAAAAATCTGGAATCACTGAGTTTTATTCTCAGAATATTTTCAGCACTGGACTGAGATATACGTAGCCTTATTATGCATATTCAAAAATAATATGTCATTAGAACACAATGTTTACACTTGATAGAGTAATACTGAGAAGGCTTATTTTCATTTGCTTACAAATAAAGCTTTCATATATGTGTATGATCACTTTAGTCTGAAACAAAATTATTCATCAAAAAAGATCTGTGTTTTCATTCTTGCATGGTTATACATTATTAAATCCTAAGACACTTTAACACTAAAGGCACTGAATTTAAATTTGGATAAATGCATGTCCAGATATAGCTCAAATACTGAGAAATTGTATGACTGCATGACAAATGTATGACAAAATGTGTGATGGGTAAGTTATTTAAATATCCTTGACTTCAAGCATATTTCAGTTTTCTTATCTGGAAGTGAAAATAAAATAATAAATAATTTTAAGGGTTGTAGAAACTAAGTAAAGTATTTTGAATAGAGTTTCCAGAAAATATTAGAAACTTAAATACAATTACAGTCATTATATACATTTCACTAGTGACAATTTACATCTTCAATTGACTTTCTGATTGTAGTGTTGTGTGTGTGTGTCTGTGAAAATATATATAGATATATATTTATATTGTTTAGAGAGACAGCCTTAGATTCCAACTGTATATAATTTTCTTTTCTGTGAATATTCAGTGAAATGACAGAACAACAACAAGAATAAAACCATAATATGCTCAGCACCAAAATCTATTATTTTTTAATTGAAATATTAACTGAAGATATATTACTTTTAGGTGTACAACATAGGGATTTGATATTTTTATAGATTAAACACCACACAAATCTACTATAATATTGACTTATTACTTGTGCTGTAAATTACATCCTTATGACATATTTATAACTGGAAGTTTGTTCTTCTTGATCCCCTTCATCTATTTCATTAATCCCCCTGCCCCCTGATCTTTGGCAACTAGTAGCTTATTCTCTGTATCTATGAATCTATCTGTTTTGTTATACTTGTTAATTTTTTGTTTGTTTTTTAGATTCTATGTGTAAAGGAAAATATGCAGTATTTGTCTCTCTCTCACCTGGAAAATTCCATGGACAGAGGAGCATGGTGGGCTACAGTCTATGGGGTCACAAGGAGTCAGAGGCACCTAAGCATGCAGCATAATACCCCTAGACCAACACATGTTGTTGCAAATGGCAAGCTTTCATCCTTTTTATGGCCGAGTAATATTCCATTGTACATATATACCACACCTTCTTCATCCATTCATCTATTGATGGGCACTTAGATGTTTCCATTTCTTGACTATTGCAAATAATGCTGCAATGAACATTAGGGTGTATATGTTTTCTAATTAGCAACTTTGTTTTTTCTCAAATCAGTACCCTTCCAGCTACATGGCATGGTAGCTCTGTTATTAACTTTTGAGGACTATCTATAGTGTTCTAATGAGGGTCAATGTATTTAAGCATTGTGCCCATGTATACATGTCTAAATGGTAGACTTGAGATGTATGCCTATCTGTGTCATCATACTGAATCCTTCCTGACTTCAGTATTCATCTATTATATGGTAAGAATTGATACTCCTAATAATATTTGAAAAAGCAAAGAGTTCCAGAAAAACATCTATTTCTGTTTTATTGGCTATACCAAAGCCTTTGACTGTGTGGATCACAATAAACTGTGGACAATTCTGAAAGAGATGGGAATACTAGACCACCTGACCTGCCTCTTGAGAAATCTGTATGCAGGTCAGGAAGCAACAATTAGAACGGGACATGGAACAACCAGTTCCAAATAGGAAAAGGAGTACGTCAAGGTTGTCACCCTGTTTATTTAACTTATATACAGAGTACATGTTTCCGCCGGGCTGGCGGAAACACAAGCTGGAATCAAGATTGCCGGGAGAAATATCAATAACCTCAGATATGCAGATGACATCAACCATTATGGCAGAAAGTGAAGAAGAACTAAACAGCTGCTTGATGAAGGTGAAAGAGGAGAGTGAAATAGTTGGTTTAAAGCTCAACATTCCAAAAACTAAGATCATGGCATCTAGATGGGGAAATAGATGGGGAAACAGTGGAAACAGTGGCTGACTTTATTTTTCTGGGCTCCAAAATCACTGCAGATGGTGATTGCAGCCATGAAATTAAAAAACGCTTACTCCTCGGAAGGAAAGTCATGACCAACCTAGACAGCATATTAAAAAGCAGAGAAATTACTTTGCCAACAAAGGTCTGTCTAGTCAAGACTATGGTTTTTCCAGTGGCCATGCATGGATGTGAGAGATGGACTGTAAAGAAAGCTGAGTGCAGAAGAATTGACACTTTTGAAATGTGGTGTTGGAGAAGACTCTTGAGAATCCCTTGCACTGAAAGGAGATCCAACCAGTCCATCCTAAAGTAGATCAATCCTGGGTGTTCATTTGTAGGACTGATATTGAAGCTGAAACTCCAATATTTTGGCCACCTGATGCGAAGAGTTGACTCATTGGAAAAGATCCTAATGCTGGGAAAGATTGAGGGCAGGAGAAAAAGGGGACAACAGAGGATGAGATGGTTGGATAGCATTACCGACTCAATGGACATGGGTTTGAGTGGACTCCGGGAGTTGGTGATGGACAGGGAGACCTGGCATGCTGTGGTTCATGGGGTCACAAAGAGTCCGACACAACTGAGTGACTGAACTAAACTAAATAATATTCCAGATGTGGCTTCTCATTTCTAGGGCTTAATATAGTAGTTTATTAGTTGAAATTGACCTACTTTGGAAAGTTAAAAAAGAGACATCATTTATTTTAATTTATTTTTGCTTTTTATAAAAATAGGATTACTTAAGGAAAGCAGTGAGGCCTTGATTATGGTAGTAATATATGTTTTCCCTCTTGCCTTGTAACATTTAATATATCATCAGCTCAGTTCAGTTCAGTCACTCAGTTGTGTCTGAGTCTTTGTTATCCTGTGGACCCAGCACACCAGACTTCCCTGTCTATCACCAACTCCTGGAGCTTGCTCAAAATCATGTCCATAGAGTCGCTGATGCCATTTACAATCTCATCCTCTGTCATCCCCTTCTCCTCCTACCTTCAGTCTTTCCCAGCATCAGGATTTTTTCCAATGAGTCAGCTCTTCGCATCAGGTGGCCAAAGTATTGGAGCTTCAGCATCAGTCCTTCCAATGAATATTCAGGACTTATTTCCTTTAGAATTGATTGGTTTGATCTCCTTGAAATCCAAGGGATTCTCAAGAGTCTTCTCCAACACCACAGTTCAAAAGCATCAATTCTTTGGCACTCAGCTTTCTTTATAGTCCAGCTCTCACATCCATACATGAGTACTGGAAAAACCATAGCTTTGACTAGATGGACCTTTGTTGGCAAAGTAATGTCTCTGCTTTTTAATATGCATAGCAGACCTAGTTTCAGTTTTTCACATTTCTCTATCAACAATAATTTCTTAATTAATGGAAAATTCTAATTTTGTAGGTAAGAGGCTGACTGAATAATTTCAATCATTTTTAAACTACTCTCTGACCATGTTCTAATATTTTCATGATCCCCCTTTACATCTATTCCTTTCAGTATGCCTATTTGTCTGATTGTCAGCTCTCATGAATTTCGCTTACCCAATTTTTGCCAAAGTAGTACTGACACATAAATTAGCAAATTGAACCTCATTAACTTTCATTGTGTAAATATGTAAGCAAGTTACATCATTATAAGGTACTATAAGGTCCTTAAAAGTAATGAAACATTTCTCACCAAAGTAATCTTGAGAAAAAAAGGACAAAGCTGGAGGTAACACATTTCCTGACTCCAGACCATACTGCAAAACTACAGAATCAAAACAGCTATGATACTGGCAGAAAAACAGACACCTATATCAATGGACAAGAATAGAGACAAACTAGAGAGGCCAGAAATAAACCCAGGTATTTATGGTCAATTAATCTACAAGAAAGGAGTCAAGAATATGCAATGGTGAAAAGATAGTCTTTTATGTGGCACTGGATAGTTACGTGTAAAAGAATGAAATTAGAACATTTTCTCACACCGTAAATAAAAATAAATTCCAAATAGGTGAAAGACCTAGATGTAAGACCCAAAACCATAAAACTCCTAGAACACATAGGCAGAACACCCTTGATATAAACTGTACTAATTTTTTTTTTGATCTGTCTCCTAAGACAAAAGAAATGAAAGCAAAAATAAACAAAGGGAGCCTAATTAAACTTAAAAACTTCTGCACACCAAAGGAAACTATCAACAATAACAACAACAACAAAAAACCACCTACTAAGTGGGAAAAATATTTGCAAGTGATATGATATGGAGTTAATATCCAAAATATATAAATAGCTCATATAACTCTATGATAAAAAAAACACATAACCTGATTAAAAAATGGACAAAAGACCTGAACAGACATTTCCCCCCGCAAAGAACATTTATGAGTGCTCAATAGTCACATGAAAACATGCTCAACATCTCTAATCACCAGAGAAATGCAAATCCTCAAATCACAATGAGATATTACCTCACACTTATCAGAATGACTATCATCAAAAATTCTACAAATAATAAATGTTGACAAGAGTGTTAAGAAAAGGAAACTTTAGTACACTGTTGGTGGTACTGTTAATTGGTTTATCTACTATGGAAAACTTTAAGTAGGATACTCAAATGATTAAAAATAAAACTTTGATAAGATCCAGCAATTTCACTCCTGGATATGAATACCAAGAAAATGGAAACACTACTTGGAAAAGATACATGCACCCTAATGGACATACAATAACCAAGACTGAAAGCAAGGTAAGTATCCAACAATGACAATGTATGGATAAAGAAAATATGGTAGGTGTATATACGCAATGGAATATTATTCAACCAAAAAAAAAGTGTAATTTTGCCATTTACAACAATGTGAATGAATCTGGAAGGTATTATTCTCAGTGAAATAAATCAAACAGAAAAAGACAAATACTATATGTTATCACTTACATGTGTAATCTAAAAAAATGAATGAATTTAATATAACAGAAACAGACTTACAAGTATAGAGAACATACTGGTGGTTACCAGTGGGTAGTGAGGGGGAGAGTTCAAGTAAGTATAGGGTATTGAGGGGCTTCCCTAGTGGCTCAGGAGTGAAGAATCTGTCTGCATTACAGAAGACATGGATTCAATCTCTGGGTTGGGAAGGTCCCCTGGAGTAGGGCACAGCAACCCATTCCAGTATTCATGCCTGAAGAATCCCATAGACAGGGGAGCCTGGTGGGCTACAGTCCATCGAGTTGCAAAGAGTCAGACACAACTCAAGTGACTTAGCATGCACACAGGGGATTGAGAGATACAAAACACTATGTATAAAATGGATATGGATGTATAAAATGGATATGGATATATATGGATGTATTTCACAGCACAGGGAAATATAGCCATTCTTTTGTGATGATGTTAAATGGAATATAAAGTTATTGAATCATTATGTTGTACTCATGAAACTAATAAGATATAAGTCAATTATGTTTCACTTTTAAAAAGTTCTTTTTTAGCTTTCTATTAAGACTTATTTCTTTCAATATTATTTTGTAGTAGAGAGAAAAATAATTTATCAATCTTTCAGTATTTCCATGTGCTTCCCTACTTTTCCCATATCTCTTTGAAATTAAGTTGATGTCTTGTGACTAGTTCTATTCAGTGAACTTAGAGCATAAACAAAGTATTTAATGCAATCTGAGAATATTAGGAAATGTGTTCTCTCTACCACTTTATTCTCAGGTCACAGCAATATCAGAAGCCAGCTGTTCCAGAGAGTATAGGTATAAAATGAAGGAAGGTCATTGGACATCCATTTTACTTGAGTGAGCAATAAATATCTATAGGATTAAACTAATGGTATTTGGGAACTAATTTGTTACAGCTGCATGGCCTAACCTGTTCTGTATAATACACCAATATGCAGTCTCCAAATATGTGACTGTGCCCTCTTCCAAGATCTTGACTATAAACTCTTTTGTTCATGTATAATTTTAATTATAATGATTTTCTCAAGATGTCTAAATAAGCTTGACTCTACACCAGTTCATAAAATTTCAAAACAACACTAAAAATAGAAATAAAGTCTTCTAGTATACATTTGTAATAAGTCCATGACATTATGAATGATTAAACTACAAAAAATAAATTGTAGCAAAGCAATTAAAGACAGACAACCCCTCTTCCCACATATACAGACAAACTTCATGCAATTGTCCTATCCATACCTCTGTATATACAATTCCACATGTCTGTCTATGACAGAAAAGATATGGCAGTTTGTAAATCAGTACAATAAAATAGTAGTGTGTAGTAAAAAACATAATACTTTCAGACTTTATGAAAATATAGACACTATTGTAGCACATTCATCTACAATTGTTTTAACTACTGTTATTTTCATTTTGTTTTTTTACCACATAACTGACCCTTTATTACTATGCATTATGCTTTCAGGCATAGAGTATATTTAGTTTCTTATATCAGTGAATACTTGAGATGCTAAAGTTAAAAAAACAATTACATACACTCCAAATTCTCCTAGTTCTGGCCCTATACCACTCTGCAAAATGACGAAACCCACTCTTAAGTATTCCAGTAATATAAAAGCCATTTCATAAATGTATACTTAAGTGCTCTTTTGCCAGAAGCCATCACAAATGACTTATTAGGTATACATAATCAAATTGCCTGGGTTTTATTTCAGCTCTATAGCTTATTAGTGAGGGCCTGGGCCTCAGGCTATTCATTGGTAAAATGAGGATATTAATAGTATCAACCTCATATCACTGTTACAAGAATTAAATGTGTTAATTTTTTATAAAGTCCTGAAAACAATACTTGGCACAGGACAAGTAATATATCTGTTTTTTTAAATTAATAAAAATATAAATGCTTAACATTTTTATAAGATGATATTAGACGTATTGAGATTACATCATTCAGTTCAATTCATTCGCTCAGTCGTGTTCAACTCATTGAAACCTAATGGACTATAGCATGCCAGGCTTCCCTGCCCTTCACCTGGAGCTTGCTCAAACTCACGTCCATTGAGTCAGTGATGCCATCCAACAGTCTCATCCTCTATAATCCTCTTCTCCTGCTCTGAATCTTTTCCCATCATCAGGGCCTTTTCCCATGAGTTGGCTCTTCTCATCAGATGGCCAAAGTATTGGAGTTTCAGCTTCAGCATCAGTCCTTCCAATGAATATTCAGGACTGATTTCCTTTAAGATTGACTGGTTTGATCTCCTTGCAGTCAAAGGGACTCTCAAGAATCTTCTCCAACATCACAGTTCAAAACCATCAATTCTTTGGCACTTCAGAATTCTTCAGTTTCAGTTTAGCTGCTCAGTTGCGTCTGACTCTTTGTGACCCCGTGAATTGCAGCACACCAGACCTCCCTGTCCATCACCAACACCTGGAGTTTACCCAAACTCATGTCCATTAAGTCAATGATGCCATCCAGTCATCTCATCCTCTGTCGTCCCCTTCTCCTCCTGCCCCCAATCCCTCCCAGCATCAGAGTCTTTTCCAGTGAGTCAACTCTTTGCATGAGGTGGCCAAAGTATTGGAGTTTCAGCTTCAGCATCAGTCCTTCCAATGAACACCCAAGACTTATTTTCTTTAGTATGAACTGGTTGGATCTCCTTGCAGTCCAAGGGACTCTCAAGAGTCTTCTCCAACACCACAGTTCAAAAGCATCAATTCTTCGGTGCTCAGTTTTCTTCACAGTCCAACTCTCACATCCATACATGACCACTGGAAAAACCATAGCCTTGACTAGATGGACCTTTGTTGGCAAAGTAATGTCTCTGCTTTTTAATATACTATCTATTTTGGTCATAACTTCCCTTCAGAATTCTTATATCATTGTTAACATATATATGAGTTTCTGACTATCTAATATACTTATTTTAGCTGAAATATGCTCTTTAAAATCACAAGGAAGGGGATTAAACTTCCTCAAAACTTTTATCCCAACATAGAATCAAAATACATATTACTCCCAAATTTTTTGATATGGAAAAAATAGTTCTTCCTGCTGGTTGGAAGCTAGGGCTATCAATCTTGTATCCATCACTGTCACTGATTTCTTATCCCCACCAGTAGTTTTAGCCTGACATTAGACACCAAGAGTATTCTTACATTAATTTTTGTATGGCTTTGTTTCTTGATCAGTTTTCATGGGTCCAGCCAATCCTTATCATCATGAATCATTTTTGTGTCTCTTCCTTTCTCCCTCTCTTTCTTTCTTACCATGATACCTCTTTCCTTCTGAGCTTTCTTATTGCAGCTCTTTGTCACTTTTCTAGGCTTTTGGTGAGAGACTTTAACCCCTGAGTTTTTACTTACTTTCATATCTTTTTGAGAAAAAGAAAAAAGGTGTAAAACCAAGTAGTGTTCTGATTGTATATATTTTATTTCACTCATCAGTTCAAATCTCAGTATGTTGCTGCTGTGCAAGAATCTTCTATTGCTTTTACTTTCTATTCTGAAATGGAGTGATTCCTAGAAGCAGGTAATTTTTCTGCAGAAGCTCTATGACACTAGTGCCATCCTTTCTTCCTGATTCATAGTCTGTATTGTTTAAAAGAAAACAGAGCTGACCTGAGATTTTCTTTGAAGCTATAGTGTATTCAGACTTGAATATCTGGAATCAAATGAATGACAAAAGGATAAATACATGTATAAATTAACATAAGTAGCATATTTCTGGGGAAAATTATTTGATGTGTTCAGAGAGATAGCCGAATTATAGCATAATTTGAAATAAGTAGAAATGTAGCACATGAACCAAAAGTGTAAATATAAACAAAGGACAATAAAATCTCTAACACAGTGAGCACATAAAGATGAGTATAAACATTGATACAATTTTAATTTTTATCTGTCAGTAATAAGATGAAAATATCATTGTTTACCTGGGTCATGAAATCTGTAAAAACAAAATCAGTGAAGGGAAGCCAAAAAGAAATTTAAAAAATTTTTCCTTAAAGAAAAGATATGCACATATTCACAAATACATATTTGCACACACTTATATAACTACATCTTTATGTATCAAGTAGATATTACTTATAAATATCTATTCAAATCTTTATAATTTTGATCTCCTTGTGACTGTCACAGGAAATTTCAAAGTGTAGAACATTTTCTTTGAGGTCTGACAAGAGCATGGATTCCAAAATATTAGAATCTTCATTGTATATTGCCTATGTTTGGTGGATATGCGCAGTAATTATGGCTCAGATATTCCAGCTTCTCTGACCCATTTAAGGACTGTGAAACTCAGTGAAACACATTGATCCCTATTCTCCTTTCCCATCCTTTGCCAACAATACATTTCTTCCCACACCTCTTAGCTGCATTCTTTAGCCACAGGGTTCACTTGTGAGGCATTTTCCAAATAATAAAGATTCATTGCCACTCTAGGAAACAAATGAAATTAAGAATATAGCAGGAAATTTATTTGGTCTATCACAATTTAATCTTCAGCTTTAATAGTTTATTTGCTAATCCAACTTGACTAAATTCTTGCAGAGGTCTTTAATCTGTAATGATATTTATATCAATGCCCGCAAGC
Organism: Oreotragus oreotragus; assembly: GCA_006410675.1. Taxonomy (NCBI): domain Eukaryota; kingdom Metazoa; phylum Chordata; class Mammalia; order Artiodactyla; family Bovidae; genus Oreotragus; species Oreotragus oreotragus. The sequence continues at coordinate 557,656 of SJYX01005738.1, forward strand.
AGTACTATAGTTAATGGTCTGTTGTCATTTCCATTATAAACTCCCTATTGCATGAGTAACAGGAGAACCAAGAACCTGTGACTTTCCTAGCTGAGGGCACATTTCAGTGCTCTTCTAAATTACAGTATTAGCCAGAGCACTTCTGTGAGGCAGTATTTTCAGGCAATTTAAGAAATAGCATTTAAAGGGGGGAAAAAAATCAAAATTCTACTATCTTAACTATCAAATAAATATCTGTAGGTTAGTTTTATTCTGTTTTTGTAGCATCGTAGACATGTTAAATGTATATTTACAAATAATAAAGAATTTTGCATCATTATTGCATTACTAAGATACTGTCTTTAAGATCTGGCTTCAATTAAATACAAAATAAATTTTAAAATGAGGAACCTCTTATATTTATACTTAAGATTTTAAACAACCTACTACTATATTGAGAAATCCATGAATGAGAAGTATTACTGACATATATTTTATGAAAGACAGTTTTGTAATGTAAACATTGGAAGGGGTTGATAATTATAATTGTAATGTGGTTGAAGTGGATAAATATAACCATAATATTCTTTTCACTGAATAAATTATACAGCTGAGTGTCTCATTATGATGTTACAGTCTTGCTTTGCTTAATGGAGCAAAATTTAGAACCAATAGTTCTGGTCTCTTCTTGACTAAGCTGCTATGGTTTCTGTGGGATGACAGATCTTAAAAGAATCATTTCCTTAATGAAATTAGGATATTTTACAGTGAACAAACAAAAGAAAAATAAATTTTAAAAATACAGTGTTAATATTTTTGTTTAAATAAGTGACAGAAAGAAATGTATTATAGCAACTGTACCATTATTTATAAAATATTATAAAAAATAGAACATGGAGAATACAATGTATATAATATTCAAAGATTAACATTTCATTACATAATGCTAGGGTAAAACACAGAAGAGTTTGCTGAGGCTCCTGGTTCATTGTGACAGCTGCCCTCTTCAGTATTCCTTTTCCACTATGCTTACCAGCCATCTGTCTATGAGGAACCGTGAAGGGAAATAGGCACAGAACTTCACTAGGTTGTGGGTGTCTCTGAAACAAAATACAAACATTCTGTGAATAAGTCATTTTGAATAATTTGTTTTTATTATTTTTTCTAACAGAAAACAAAGACACTTAAAAATAATAGGCATTTTTTGCCATATATTTTTGAAATTTATTATACACTTTCCTATATGTATAAAGAGAGCACATTGAAAACCATTTAAACTGTCACTGATGATTCAGTAAGAACTTAAATTATTGTCTTATGTTATAATATAGCATGCCCCCAGGGCATACTGAGTTATGTAAGGCAGTTTGCCATTATGTTAAATGAACTTACACTGAGCTATATTTATAATTCTTACATTCTGATTCTGTGGATATTTTACATACTTTCCTCTGATGCCTGGCTTGCATATTTTACTGCTCTCAGTGAAACAGTTATTCTGTATTTCAATTTACTCTAATTTAATTCAATCAAGTTTTATGTTATTTTGCATTTTTAAAATTGAATTTAATTTTACTTTGCTTCTATTCTAAAGGAAACCCAGAAAAAACTAGTAGGAATTCATATAAAATGTTACTCCATAGCTGTGAATAAGAATTTGAGTGTATTTAGTACTTGAGCATTATTTCATATATTGTGTGACATGAATTATAGATCTTCAAAAGTTTTTTGTTCATACTCCATACACTTTGTCTGTGCATCCACAAGATATGTTTGGAAAATTACTGAATGTCAAGTAGATGAAATGTTATAGTACAGAGAGAGAATTTTATAATATATTAAAAGATTAATAGAACCTCATGAAGAACCTTCAGTAATTCCATTACATAAAACCTCTAATGTTTTGCGGTTTTGTACACATTTTAGAAGATGGCAGATATCTCCCAAAGCTCCTCTACTCCCTACAGTAAAAACATAATAATAATTTGGATGCAAAAATGTCTAATATATTAGATAATATCTAATATAAAGTACATAACTCTACTAAATTTTTTCAAGACAGTATTGCATTGGCAATTATTGCAAATTGAACTCACAGTCATGTAAAATAATAACAATGCTAACTCCATGTGTTGACGGCTTACTGTGTGTCAAGTACTATTCTAAGTGTCATTTAGTAACTCTTCTCATTCTCACAAGAAACCCTAAAATGAGATACTGTTCTTTTAAATTTAGAGAAACCAAAGGTGAGTGAATATGAAAACTTCCCATGATCCCACAGGTAATAAATAAGGAGTAAGAATTTTAGCCCAGCTTTTCAGAACCATAGCCTTGTACCATTATGTGCCTCAGTAGGAGACTTATAATAAAATACCCATCTAGTAAAACAAGTCACAGTTATAACAGTTGCAGAAACAGAAAGCATAGATAAGCACCAAGCAAAAATCCACATACTTTATAATAACACATCTTTTAATGTATTGTTTGCAAACCGATTGCTGAAAAACAGAGAAAATGACAGGTATAGAAGAAATATGGGGCTTTTTTCTGTTGCATATACATAGGTTTCACACACACACACACACACATATATATATATATACATATATAAAATTACCTTCTGAACAGACTTTTAAGTATACAATACAGTATTGTTATTTATAGGCACAATGCTGTACAGCAGATCGCTAGAACTTAATGATCTTGCATAGCCTAAACATATCCATCAAATGGAGATGGTGTTGTCACTAAGTTGTGTCTGACTTTTATGATCTCATGGACTGTAGCCACTGGGTTCCTGTCCATGGGATTTCTCAGGCAAGAATACTTGAGTGGGTTGCCACTTCCTTCTCCAGGGGACCTTCCCCACCTAGGGATCAAACCTGCATCTCCTACAGCTCCAGAATTGCAGGCAAATTCTCTACCACTGAATTACTAGGGAGGTCCATATCCATTGAATAGCAAATCCAAATTCCTCCTGCCTTCAGACAATATTCTGTTCTCTGCTTCTGTGAGTTTCACAGATTGGATTACTCAGATAAGTGAAATCATGCAGTATTTGTCTTTCTGTGACTGGATTATGCTTTTTAGTGAGAACACATTGGTTTATAATAAAAGTGTTTGTATATTTAGATAAATGTAAAGTATACAGTAAATTTAAGAAAATGGGCAAAAAGTTAAAGAAGCAAAAAATTACAAACACTGATGATATCAAGGACAATTGGGTTTTTTGATAGCATGATTAATGCACAGAAGAACTGTACAAAAGAAATAACTACAAAGATAACCACAAAGGTGTGATCACTCACTGAGAGCTAGACATCCTAGAATGTGAAGTCAAGTGGGCCTTAGGAAGCATCACTACAAACAAAGCTGGTGGAGGTGATGGAGTTCCAGTTGAGCTATTTCAAATCTTAAAAGATGATGATGTGAAAGTGCTGCACTTAATATGCCAGCAAATTTGGAAAACTCAGCAGTGGCCATTGGACTGGAAAATGTCAGTTTTCATTCCAATCCTAAAGAAAGGCAATGCCAAAGAATGTTCAGACTACTGTACAATTGTACTCATCTCACACCCTAGCAAAGTAATGCTCAACATTCTCCAAGCCAGGCCTCAGAAGTACGTGAACCAAGAATTTCCAGATGTTCAAGCTGGATTTAGAAAAGGCAGAGGAATCAGAGATCAGATTGCCAACATCCATTGGATCATCGAGAAAGCAAGAGAGTTCCAGAAAAATGTCTACTTTTGCTTTATTGAATACACCAAGGCCTTTGACTGTGTAGATTACAACAAACTCTGGAAAATTCTTCAAGAGATGGGAATACGAGACCACCTTACCTGCCTCCTGAGAAATCTGTATGCAGTCAAGAAGCAACAGTTAGAACTGGACGTGGAAGGACACACTAGTTCCAAATTGGGAGAAGAGTATGTCAAGGCTGTATATTGTCAACCTGCTTATTTAACTTCTATGCAGAGTACATCATGCAAAATGCCAGGCTGGATGAAGTAGAAGCTAGAATCAAGATTGCTGGGAGAAAAAGAAGAAGAACTAAAGAGCTTCTTGATGAAAGTGAAAGAGGAGAGTAAAAAAGTTGGCTTAAAATCAACATTCAGAAAACGAAGATCATGGCATCCGGTCCCATTACTTCATGGCATATAGATGGGGAAACAATGGAAGCAGTGGCAAACTTTATTCTCTTGGGCTCCAAAATCACTGTAGATGGTGACTGCTACCATGAAATTTAAAGATGCTTTCTCCTTGGAAGAAAAGCTATGACCAACCTGCTGCTGCTGCTAAGTTGCTTCAGTCGTGTCCGATCCTGTGCGACCCCATAGATGGCAGCTCACCAGGCTCCTCCGTCCCTGGGATTCTCCAGGCAAGAACACTGGAGTGGGTTGCCATTTCCTTCTCCTATGCTTGAAAGTAAAAAGTGAGAGTGAAGTAGCTCAGTCGTGTCCAGCTCTTAGTGACCCCATGGACTGCAACCTGCCAGGTTCCTCTATCCATGCAATTTTCCAGGCAAGAACACTGGAGTGGGTTGCCATTGCCTTCTCCGAAATGACCAACCTAGTCAACATATTAAAAAACAGAGATATTTGCTGACAAAGGTCGGTTTAGTCAAAGCTATGGTTTTTCCAGTAGTTATGTATAGATGTGAGAATTGGATTCTAAAGAAAGCTGAGTGCCAAAGAATTGCTGCTTTTGAACTGTGATGTTTGAGAATACTCTTGAGAGTCCCTTGGACTGCAAGAAGATCCAACCAGTCCATCCTAAAAGAACTCAGTCCTGAATATTCATTGGAAGGACTGAGGCTGAAGCTGAAACTCCAATACTTTGGCCACCTGATGCAAAGAACTGACTCATTGGAAAGGACCTTGATGCTGGGAAAGATTGAAGGCAAGAGGAGAAAGGAACGACCGAGTATGAGATTGTTGGATGACATCGCTGACTCTATGGACATGAGTTTGAGCAAGCTCTGGGAGTTGGTGATTGATAGGGTGACCTGGGGAGCTGCAGTCCATGGGGTCACAAAGAGTCAGACATGGCTGAGTGACTGAACTGAGCTATGATGATTAATGCATAAGAGACATATACAAATGTTTGTGATACACCACAGGTAGGTTTTTCCCTGCCACCCCTTTACCAAATTCAAAAGCCCAGAAGTTATTCTAGATTGAGTTAGGCTTGGTAGACAATATCTTAAATCCTTGTGATAAGAATAGGTAGACTTTTTTTCTCTCCACCTCTCTCAGATAATGTGAACTGAATACAATTAACTAATTTCTTTGCTCCTTCTGGAACATAGTAACTAAATGACTCATTCTCTCTCTCTTTTCTTCCTCATTCCCATGTCCGACTCCCCTCCAAATCTAGCATCTTGAGATTTAAGGAAAGGCTCCAGTAAAATTTTCCCTTACTCAATCCTCCTTTGGCTAGAAAAATGTAAAAGATTTTACTTATTGGGAGCATAAAGGGGGATCGGAGAATATTGAAAATATGGAGAGAAATCTGTATACACTCTCCCCCATGCCCAGTAAAAAAAGATACATGTTATCTTCCCCATGAGTGGTTCATAGAAACATTACTTCAAAGAAGTATTATATAAGGATCTTCTATGATGAGATTATCAGCATTAAATGAGCCAAGTCAATCCCTCTCACTGAGAAAGTTTTAGAAGACCCATTAATACGCATGTGTTTTTTGTATTATTTGTTACAAATGTACACTTTTACTGAAGTATAAGCAGCAACAGAAGCCATGTTCTATTTTGAAACTGATTTTTTGAGTCACTATTAATAATTTTTAGTAGCCACTCCTCCAGGTGTCATGTACTGTGTGAATAATTGATACATGCCAGTCCTCACCCCAATCCTAAATATTAAGATAATGAAGTTTCTTATAGTCAAGAGCCTTCTCTGGGCTTCTAACAACTGTCCTTTTACTGCTTTAACACTTGTTTCACACAATCAGCAAGTCACAACCAACAAAAGCAACTGTCATGTATCAGTAGTTTATTAAGTTATCACCTTCTCCCCATATGCCCTGCTTATACTGTAACCTTTCCTTTGAAGGAAAAGAACTGTCTCGGGAAAAATAGGAATCTCAACCATCTGCATTCTCTTATCGGAAAGTTTAGTAACATTAAGATTTAGGACAAAAAAATACATTTGTAGGGACATTCATTCATTTTCTTCTTCATAATAGAAAAAGATTCCTCCACATGGTGGGGAGTTTGGGGGAAAAAGAGTTGGAAAAATTATAAGGTATGTGGTGAAGGACTCTGAGAAGTGATTTCAAGTGCCTCTTTATCCAAGCAAGTCTCCAAAATAGGAAGAAAATTAGATCTGAGATAAGATTTGAAATACAACAGTCAAGAGACCACTGCCATCAGGAACTCTGGGAAGGGCTGCCTCACTCTGGCCTCAGAATTGAGATGGTTGCATGAGCTGCCACAGGCAAAGAAGGCCGCACATGGATCAAAGAGGTACTGTTCAGAAGCCACCAAATTTTCTGCCTCCTGATTTTATCTTTGCTTATGGCTTCCTAACTGTCCTGTTTGTGATTCCATGAAGAGCAAACTGGTCCTTCAGTTTTGTAAATAATTTAGTCATAGCTCAGAATTCTTGCCTCTTTTTACTGAAACGCTAATTCTCTCTGTAGGTACCAGACATAAAAGCACAAAACTAGTTACCTTATCTTAAAGAAAAAGGAAAATAATTAGATTAAAGAAAGTGAATTATAGCAAAGAATATTATGTGCTGTGCTGACTGCAGCCTACCAGGCTCCTCTGTCCATGGGGATTCTCCAGGCAAGAATACTGGACTGGGTTGCCATGCCCTCCTCCAGGGGATCTTCGCAACCCAGGGATCAAACCCAGGTCTCCCACATTGCAGGAGGATTCTTTACCAGCTGAGCTACCAGGGAAGCCCAGTGATTACTATATTGATCCTGAAATACCTGTATTCCCTAATTCCAGTTGCCTGGATTCTGGTGGTTATGGGATAGCCCTAGGTAGTCTTTTCCTTGACAAATCTGGCCTTTCTCAGGCAGTTACAAAAGGGAGCCAAAACACTGGGTTTTGGAAGAATAGGTGGCAAAGGTGTAAATTTATTTTTATGTTATTTTTTTTTTTAAAATTTTGAGTTATAAAGAAAACCCAATATAGGCTGCAGTCTTTGTTTGCAAGTGGAGGAGAGAGTAAAGAAGCAGAGAAAGTCAGGTTAGAATGTGAATGTGCCTCTGATTAAATTCTGGCCTCACAGATGAGGGAAATGCCAAAAGCCAAAGTTATCTGCCAGCTCTCTAGAAAAGGCGGGTCCAGTGAGAACAACCAACTTCTTTTTTGTTTTTCATGCCTTGGGTCAAAGTTGGTTGCCTTGGTGACACAGGTCCTCTTTCCAATAGGGAACAAAAGGAAACCAGCCTCAAGTGTGTCCATGCCTTCAAGGAGCCAAATGCAGAGGGAAAATAGCCTTTTGCTTGGGAACTAGCTCCTGCTCCATGTACCTACCAAGTGGCCTTAAGATATGCAGTTAGGTTTCCTGAGAGGAAAATCTGTGGTTCAGAGAAGTAACATCTGCCTTGAGGCCTGCTTTCCAATTTTTGTCAGAATTCTGAAAATACTTTAGTGGGAGGTGGGATGAGAAGGCTATTGGGTAGATATAAGTCACGATTTCTATTCTACAGCCCTCTCAGTATCCTGTACCTGACGATCTTGCTTACTAAGCAACCTCACAGGCAGAGATGACTAGACAGAAACCTGGCAAAGTGTCTTTGTGAGGGGAGTGACATACCTAGGTACTTCACCTGAACTAATGAGGAGGAAAGAAATTAAACAACAACTTAGTTCAGTTATCTTGCTTTGCCAAATATTTCTGCAGCCAACATCTTAATGTTATCTTAAGCAGTTTATTTTGTTTAATTATCTAGTTCCATTACCAAGTGCAATGACTTTGCTTTAAAAGCACTTAAATATTACCTTCAAAACTATTATTTACTATGTTCACAAAAGTTCACTTTCTAGGTTTTATAATATTCATAAAGAATGATGTATGCTTGTTTGAATTTAATTTAGGTTGAAGAGATAGATGAAAGAGGAAGCTGGCAAAACCCACAGGATAGCGTTAAGATAATGAGGCAGAATAATGCTGCCGAAGAAATGCAAATCTTTCTAAGTCCATTAGTACCTTTAATAAAGAAGAAAAGGAAAAGCAACAACAGCTTGACTAGGGCAAAGAGTGCCAACTCACCCACAAAAGCTCCTGGTCTTTCACTAGGTGTTTTTTAGACTTTACAGATTCAGAAAAGTGCCTGAGATCTTCATTAAATAAAGTAGTGCACACTTTTTGCAGTGCAAAATACAAAATTAGAAATTTTCTTCTGTAACTGAATGGTGATTATCTGTTCATGTAGCTATGTGACTGAAGAATCAGGTCAAAGAGAAACAGTTTATTGCATTTTCCACATTTTTGAGATAATTGTGAGATCCACTATGATCTCTAGGCAGAGAAAATCACACCAAAGTATATATGACTTTTTAACAGAAAATTAACAGTGTAAAGAATGTTTTCAGCAGCTCACTCTGTCTAGTGGTGAAATTTCTGGTTCTGTGTGTGAGCAGACACTTTATCACTCCCAGATTTTTCATACTGGAGCATTTATTTAGAAAATGTGATGTCAGTGGGAAAAGCAATGAGTGAGTCTTTTGAAAAACAAAATAGAAGTAAATCTCTTGATTCACTCTACAAATTAAGGGTCCAGACATTAAAATATGTACTTGCAAACACATCTGAACTCCTTCAATCTAGAAAGATCCTGCTCATTAAATATAGCTCTGAGAGACTGTTTTATTTGCCTGAACATCAAGTTGACCAAATGTGTTAAATGCTTAAACTGTAAAAAACAACGTAGCATTAAAAAAGTTCAAAAATAATAGACAAGCAGAGATCACCCTAAGTTCACCACATAACTGGGGACAGAGAGCACATGCACATGAAAATAAACTCCAGCATTATCACCTCTTTATTGACACAGAAACTAGGTACATATGTGTCAACGAGATAACTAAGTGGACTCCTCAAGCTGCTTACTAACTTCCTAATTACCTAGTTTACTAAGAGGGAGTGATTTTGTAAGTGACTTTGACATTGAAAACAAACTGGTTCAATAAGAAACTGCTCAACTGGATCTGTTTTTGTTTTCTTTCTTTTTTTTTTTTTTAAGTTGCCTATTAGCACATTTAGGTAAGATTATTCTATTAACTGATTATTTGCTGTCTGTTGCACAAAAAGACACCTATTACTCTACTCTTGCATTGCAGGTTATGTTGGCTAAAGTATTTATGTAGCTGTTGTTACAATCTTGTGGTGGAAGTTAACAACTGCACTTACACTGTCAGCACACACTTCCATAAAAAGAGAGAATCTCTTTCCTTCTAGTACTCTGCCCATCAGCTACATCAGTGCTGGTGATCTTCTGCAGAATAAGTCCTAAATAAATTTGTCGCCAAAATTAGCATTTATATTTGGAATCTACTAACATTAAGTTAAATTTACTCTTACCAAATCCTAGTCTCCTCTTCTTCCTTTATGCAAAAGTATAAATAGTTGCTAAAGCTGTGTTTCTCAAACTGAATTTGCCAAATCAGGTATTCAACTAAGTGAAATTTCCAATATTGAATAAACTTGCAAAAAACTACTATTTCCTCTTTTTAGAGAATCATAATAAGCATCAGCATATGTAGAATGTAGGCACTGAACAGTCCTGCCATAAAGAAATTTGTCTTCACTAGGGCAATATTTTCTGAATATGATTCCTTCTGTAGCATTTTCATTTTGTAAAGTTTCTTTATGCTTAAGAATAAATCTGAGGAATACAAATAGGGAAAGGCTGGAATCAAGACTAACGCTTTCTTGGGGTAAAGGTGAGCTTTCAAGTCTTGTTCATTCATGGAAAAGAATGCAGTAGGGGTGAGAAAAGAGAAAGTGGCTGTCAAGGCCTCTTTTTGTCATTGACAAACTGCTCATCCTAGATGTAGACAGACTGACTAGTTGAGTCATTCCAATGTTAGCTAGAAAGCACTAGGTAGTCATTACAGAAAGTTCTCTAAAAATACAGAATTTTGGTGAATCTTTGGTGAATTCTGCAGTGAAATTTAGCAAAAAAAAAAAATGTAAGCATTGAGAAAGGTACTCATTACAATCTTTAAACGCAGCACCATTCTCATTAAAAGCCGACTTCATCGCAAGCAATTGAAAGGGCACTAGTGTGGCTAAATGAGAAGGAATTTTGGATTTAAGATGTAAAACACTGTCTTAAAACTTGCTTTAATACTTCCTAAATCTAAATCTCAATATGTTCTTCCCTTTATGTATTTGTATAATTGGTAAACAAATAAAAAACTGGTATGTAGTATGTGGTTTAAAGAAAAAGATGCTATGTTACACATTTTAGTTCTGAACTTGACTTTATGTGAGATAAAAGTATCATTGAACTGGAGATTGAATGCTACTAAAATTATATAAAAATTTAGTTATAGAACAAAAAAAGAGTAGAGTAACAAATGATTCACACACAGTTTATAAAAAGTGAAAGTGATAAACTTTATATTTTTGGAACAGCTTTAGGTTTGCAAAAATATTAAAAAGGACATATAGAGCTTTCCCACATATTTTGTACACTGCATAGCCTTCCGCATTGTCAGCATCACAAAATGGTACACTTTCACCAAGGATGAGCTTACACTGACACATCATAATCATGCAAAGCCCACAGTTTACATTTCACTCTTTGTGTTGTGCTTTGTATGGGTTTGAACAAATGTTTAAAGGTGTATGTCTATCATTATGGTATCATATAAAGTATTTTCACTGAAAATTTTCTGTACTCTGTCTATTCATCCTCTGGCAACAATCTCATGCAAGCACTGATTTCTTTTTTTTTTTAACCATCTCCCTAGTTTTCCATTTTCTTTGTCATATAGTTGAATCATTCAGCACAGAATATTTTCAGATTGGCTTGTTGTTCAATCTCTAAGTCGTTTCTGACTCTCTTTGCAATTCCATGGACTGTAACTTGCTAGGCGCCTCTGTCCATAGGATTCTCCAGGCAAGAATAATAGACAGGGTTGCCATTTCCTATTCCAGGCTTCTTTAACTTAGTATGCATGATATGCATTGAAGCTTCCTCCATGTCTTTCCATGGCTTTAATAGCTCATCTCTTTTAGCACTGAATAATATTCCTTTGTCTGGATGTACTAGAGTTTATTTATTTACTTACTAAAGGACATCTTAGTTGCTTTCAAAGTTTGACACTTATGAGTAAAGTAATAAACTTCCATGTGCAGACTTCTGTGTGGACATAGGTTTTCTGTTCCTTTAGGTAAATGCCAAGAAGCACAACTGCTTTGTCATAAGGTTAACAGTGGATTTCCCAGGTGGCACTAGTGGTAAAGAACCTGCCTGCCAATACAGGAGACATAAGAGTGCAGGTTTGTCATTGGGTTGGAAAGATCCCCTGGAGGAGGGCATGGCAGCCCACTCCNGTAAATGCCAAGAAGCACAACTGCTTTGTCATAAGGTTAACAGTGGATTTCCCAGGTGGCACTAGTGGTAAAGAACCTGCCTGCCAATACAGGAGACATAAGAGTGCAGGTTTGTCATTGGGTTGGAAAGATCCCCTGGAGGAGGGCATGGCAGCCCACTCCAATATTCTTGCCTGGAGAATCCCATGGAGAGAGGAGCCTGGTGGTCTACAGTCCATAGGGTCGCTAAAAGTCAAATGCAACCTAAGTGACTTAGCACACACAAAGTTAAGAGTATGTAGAGTTTTATAAGAAATGTCACACTGTCTTCCAAAGTGGCTACAACATTCTATATTCCCACCAGGAATGTATGAGAATTCTTATTGCTCTACAACCTCACCAGAATTTAGTGGTGAAAATGTTCTAGATTTTGGCAGTTCTAACAGGAATGCAGTTGTATCTCATTGCTGTTTTAATTTGCATTTCATTGTGACATGTAATGTGGATCATTTGTTTATGTATTATTTGCATATCTTCTTTAGTAAAGTGCCTTTTAAAATCCATGGATCATTTTTTAAATGGGCTGTTAGTTTCTTAATGTTGAATAATCTTTTTTTAATAAACCTGAAATACAGGTGTGGCCACCATAGCTTTTGCCATAATATGTTATAACAATACTTCTGTTAATAGCAGACTACAAAAGTTACTACACTGCTGGTATTTCAGAGATCTGTGATGGAATGATTTTTTTTTTTAAGTTTAATGTCATATGATTCTTCAGTGAAAAGAAGTTTATGGTGATTTGTCCAGTGTCAAGGGTATTGGAGGACTAATAATAATTGAGAAGCTGGCAATTCAAGAAAATGTGATCAATTTATATTGAAAACTACAGAGTCATGTGAACAAAAACACATGTGTATGTATGTGTGTAAAAGGTAAAGCAGGCATCCAGCATTTTAGAGAGGTCCATTGACATGAACTGATTTACTTAAAGTTTGAACACTCTAATTGAAGATGCTATCTGAGTAACAATAGGATTATAAAACAGGCAAATGCACATTATTTCTGAATGAAGGTATTTTGGTTTTGACAGAAAATCTTAGGCTAAACTTTTTTTTTTTTTCTAATTATACACGATCTATAAAGAGGCATCCACCCATTTCCATCAACATTCTAGTGCAAAATCAATAACCATATAATAATTATTATGAAAATCATTTTATAAAAATCATATAGCATTTTAACTTACAGGTTTTATTAAAATACAACTGGACAACCTATTAAACTTAAGAAAATTATACTCAGCTATTTTACTGAGGGAGTGAAAATTTAGTTCCTGTTTCACTCAGGCAAAGCCTCAGGCTCAAGTAATTAGGAGTTAATAAAGAAACATATAAGAAGGAAGTGTGTGTGGAGGGCAATTAGGGAAACTGTCTAGTAGCATCTGGTAGGGAAAGGTCGATTGCAGATTTCTATTTAGGTGTGATGCCCTCTATCCACAGTGCCTCACCTACAACTAATTTTTGTGACATATACAAATGAACAATATTTTTGCTAAATGAAAAATAATATATTGATCACATTAAAAGCTATGGCAAAATTAATGAAGCCACATGGTTTAGGACAAGTCAAAGGATATACTATTCTACACAACAGGTAAATGAAAGAGAATGGGAATATTAATGACAAAATGAATCCCTTCATTTATGTATAATAAAAAGAGGTCACAGATGAGAAGCTTGTGACAGTGCATAGATAAGAACTTTCTAATCTCTTTGTCCCTAAACTCTTTTCTTGAAAAAGAAACCAAAACTTTCAATATTTAACCCAATCTTAATTTTTTGTTTCTTTATGATTTTTAAAGAAATCATGAAACATTTGATTACAAATGATCTGCTACTGCTACTGCTAAGTCACTTAAGTTGTGTCCGACTCTGTGCAACCCCATAGGCGGCAGCCCACCAGGCTCCCCCGTCCCTGGGATTCTCCAGGCAAGAACACTGGAGCAGGTTGCCATTTCCTTCTCCAATGCATGAAAGTGAAAAGTGAAAGTGAAGTCGTTCAGCCGTGTCCGTCTCTTAGCAACCCCATGGACTGCAGTCTACCAGGCTCCTCCATCCATGGGATTTTCTAGGCAAGAGTACTGGAGTAGGGTGCCATTGCCTTCTCCAGAAATGATCTACTGACTTGCAATTTACTTGCATACTCACTTTGTAGACTTCTTTTCTGAAGTACTTGTCACTTCTTCTGAGATATATAAGGCTTTATTATAAAGAATATGTGGTTTATGCATAAAATGAAATATTGCTTATCACAAAAAAGTTAAATCTTGCCGTGGATGGACCTTGAGGGTAGTCTGCTCAGTACAGTAGTCTCCCTTGGACAGAGGGGAAAAAACAAACTATGATTTTATTTGTATGTGAAATCTAAAGCATAAAACAAATGGACATAACAAAAATTTTCTACAGAGATGCAGAAAACAAATTGGTTACTAGGAGGGTGAGGGGATGCTAGAAAGAGCTGAGGAAGATTAGAGGTACAAAGTAAAAAGAGAGAGAGATTTATTTTAGTTAGGCTATTTAAGATATCTTAAAAGCATTTTTATATTTACAAAAACAATCCAGAACACATAAAACAAATGGACATAACAAAAATTTTCTACAGAGATGCAGAAAACAAATTGGTTACTAGGAGGGTGAGGGGATGCTAGAAAGAGCTGAGGAAGATTAGAGGTACAAAGTAAAAAGAGAGAGAGATTTATTTTAGTTAGGCTATTTAAGATATCTTAAAAGCATTTTTATATTTACAAAAACAATCCAGAACCTCCAGTTGCCTAGATTTCCCTAGAAATACTAAATTAGGATTAGCCAAATCTAGGATTATTTACACTAGATTATTAGAAAATTTGTATGTCACCTTCTCCTTTTATCATTATCTTTATTCTTTTACTGTCTCCACATTGTGAAAATATTGGGGGCTCCTTGAACAAAATAAGAATTCTACACTTTTATCAATCCCACAAAGTGCTTAGCAAATGCATTAGATTTAGTAAAACTCAAATGAAAATTTCTTATTTAATTGACTGACTCATAAGCTTGAGTATATGCAAAACTTATTTTGCTTCCCTTATTCTAATATGATTAAGCATTGGCATTTTCCTTGTTACATATTAAGATATGAATTCTGAAACAAAAATGGTTCTTATAAAACACACGTATATATACACACACGCAAATACATTTTAACCTAAAGTCAGAAAGAAGCAAACAAATAAAAAGCATAAGTGTTTGTTTTTTTTTTACTATCTCGAAGGATAACAGAAGATAGCAATTACAGCCCCCAAAATTAAGTAGCTACAACCTGTCCCTGTGCCCATGATAAGGAAATTCCCAACTATACTATTGTCAGCTAAAAGACAATGTACCTCAGGGAACCCAGGTGCAAGTGGTTTGACTGCAATTTCTTAGAAATTTAAGATGACTTCCATATCTTTTCCAAATCATTCTACAGTTTTTTTGTTGTTATTTGTTTTGCCTTTTTTTTTTTTCTTTTTCATAGCTATTTTTGAGACGGTGCAGCTGCAGCTGTAAGCATAACAATAGTTCAGCTTACTGGCATCTATTGCCTGATTTAGACTCAACAGGGAAATAATTGTCAAGACTTGAAGTGGAAAGCATACAATAGTTGTACATTTAAAATAATATAAAACTTTAATTGTATCACTTAGAGATTTTTTTTTTTAAAGCAATACTTCAACCTCTTTGGGAACAGCTAAATTTGAATTTTAAAATGTTGTGGATAGACTTATTTATGTGGAACATTTTTATTCTTTTATCTTTCATTATGATGATTTCAATCTAAGCATTAAGAAGACTTCTCTGTGACATTTTTATACTTACATAACAGCTATTAAAAATGGTCAATACAAATAAGTGATACAATTTTGAAAGCAAATGCATTTTTCCTAAGAAATGTTAATTATTCATTTTATGTCTGGAGATCATGTAGTTTTCTTATTACATATGCTAATAACTATGACATTGGAAACAATAAGAAATTCATAAATAAAGATATTACTTTGAGTCATTTTCTGCGAATAAGCTCTCTGATATCTTAGAAAGTGATGCAGGGAAAGGGCTACACAATGCCAAACAAATTATTGGGGAGAAAAAAATTCGGTAAAAGTATTGAAAAAGTAGATTTATTTTATTTTACTACTCAAACTAATATATGTCACCTAAAACTAAAATTTGTTACTAGTTTTAGTCATATATTCATATACTGCCTATCATATAGATTATATTTATGTTTATAGTAAACAAACAGTTGACATAAATTCAGTGCTTAGCATATGCTATACACTGTGTTTAGCTGGTCACATAGATCATCTCATTTAATTTTCACAACTTTTCTTTATGTAGTATTACTTTCTGCATTTTACAAGTGAGTAACAGATAGTTTATAGAAGTTAATATGACACCTAACTTAGAGAACCTGGTGGCTCAGACGGTAAAGTGTCTGTCTACAATGCAAGAGACCAGGGTTCAATCCCTAGTTTGGGAAGATCCCCTGGAGAAGGAAATGACAGTCCACTCCAATACTATTGTCTGGAAAATCCCATGGACAGAGGAGCCTGGTAGGGTACAGTCCATGGGGTCGCAAAGAGTTGGACATGACTGAGCGACTTCACTAACTTATAGAACAAAAATTCTAACCATGTTTTGCCATGTTTTCACAAATATATCATAGAGTTAAATTAGCTTGATTACAAATAGAGAAAAAACTCATATTGACATATACTTTCACATTAAAGTATAATAGCTTTTTATAAGTATTGTTTGTATACTTTAAACATGCCATTTAATTGACTTAAAGCTCATGTTGGTGGATGGTTTACCTTAGCAATCCAAGTACTTTACAGAAGTTTTTGTATTTCTATTTGTTGTTGTTGGTTCTGCCTTTTTTGAGGAGTGTTTGGGTATAGATTCTCTTATCTCTTGGTGTTTAACTTGCTAAAAAACCTGATCATCAAACTACTAACTTAAATGTTTAAACAATACAAAGAAACTTTCAGTTTTCTTCAGAACTACTTTTCCAATGTTTTGAAGCAGTAATGCTGTTAATGTAAAAGTTCCTTTGACATAGTAAATTTAATCTGGTTCTTTCCATCTATCGCTAGTTAATGACATAAAGAAATCCTTGATTGTATATTAATCCCTAATTCCAAGTAAATTATTTAAAAGTGATTTTATCACATGAACTCAATATACTATTGAAATCTAAATATACCATACTATTTTCTATGCTTTGATTAATTAAGCTGGCTTTAAGGATCTTCTAAAGAATTCTGGAGCTAAATGAGATAGCTGCTAGACTCATAGCGCAATTATTGACAAATTAATAAGGTTCATTCATTTAATAATCCATTAAACAAATATTCATTAAGTGAAACTTATACTGGTCACTGGGATAGATGCTAATATCACAGCACTGGCATCCAAGATACTCAATCAACTGTGGGGCAATAAGGTGGAACACAGACTGTTATGACTGACTGTAATCAATGCCACGGAGAAGTTCAGCTAGTATGACTGAAGATCAGTAAAAGAATTTGGAAAGAGGTGATGAAAAACCTGAATCTCTAGTAGAATTAATTAAAAACTTATCAGTAAAGAATGAGATGGCTATATGTGGCTATAGAAAGCAGAACATAGCACTAAAAAAAAACAAAAAACAAAAAAAAACACCAGCATAATGAAAATTTATACAATGTAGAGGAGTGACAGGAAGCTGGGGAGGTAGGCATAGTTCTTGTATGTCCTGCTAAACAGTAGATTTTACCCTAAGACTACAGGGAGTGATTGAAGAGGCTATATAGTGTAAATGATATAAAAAGATCATTTTAAAAAGGTCAGTAAGTCAAGAGTGTGCAGAATGAATTGAAAATAAAGAGAAATGAGGTTTGGAAATAAGACATACTTAGAAGAAAAAGAAAGAGAAAGGCTTTGTTTGAGGGATGTTAGTATGTGGAAACGGTTAGAATTTCTGAAAAATTGGGTGTGGGGGTATAGAGAGACAGGGACCAGGGTTAACTCTGGGTTTCTAGTTTTGGTACCTAGTTAGAGGAGGCAAGATGGAACATATTTGAAGGGTACAGGTAGTGATTTAAAATGTGGACAAATTTATTATTTAATGACCAGGGACCTTCCAAGGGAGATCCAAGGGGTGATGTACAATGGATAGCTGGGAAAAAAGTGACCACTTATTAAAAAGGAACTTAAAAAAAAAAATTCCATGGCTAAGTAGAACAGTGGGCTTCCCTTGTGGCTCAGCTGGTAAAGAATCTGCCTGCAATGTGGGAGACCTGGGTTTGATCCCTGGGTTGGGAAGATCCTCTGGAGAAGGGAAAGGCTACCCACTGCAGTATCCTGGCCTAGAGAATTCCATGGAAGCAGAATAGTAAGAATTTTTTTTTTTTTTTGCTTTTGTTTTGATTGATTTAATCCATGTAGAAAAGATAATCATAAATTCAGGGATACTGTTTTTTTCTTTTAAATCTGGATTTTCTTGACCCAGCATTTTTATTATGACTGTATGATTTGGGGGCTTCCTTGGTGGCTCAGAGAGTAAAGAATCCTCCTGCAATGCAGGAGACCTACGTTTGATCCCTGGGTTGGGAAGATCTGCTGGAGGAGGGAATGGCAATCTACTCCAGTATTCTTGCCTGGAGAATCCCCCTAGAGAGAGCAGCCTGGTGGGCTACAGTCCATGGGGGTCACAAAGAGTTGGACATGACTGAGTGACTAAGCACAGTACAATTTTTAGGAAACCTGAAACTGACTACTAATCAGGTAGTATGAAGTCTTGTATAGTACAAAGCCCTCTCAGATGGTAGGTAACGAAGTAATACTCGGTGCTTGCTGTTGGAATAAAAACCTACTCCTAAAGAAATTTAAATAGTATATTGAAAATAATTCAATGTAAAGAATTGTTAGTAACATCATCGCTAACACTAATGTCATGAGATATAGTAACTCTTGAGACTGTCTTGGTGACAAAGTCACCTTATTAAATCTTCAACTATTCCTTGGAACAGGAGAGATTTTTGCCATAACATTTAGACTCCAATAACTTGCTAAAAAACCTGATCATCAAACTACTAACTTAAATGTTTAAACAATACAAAGAAACTTTCAGTTTTCTTCAGAACTACTTTTCCAATGTTTTGAAGCAGTAATGCTGTTAATGTAAAAGTTCCTTTGACATAGTAAATTTAATCTGGTTCTTTCCATCTATCGCTAGTTAATGACATAAAGAAATCCTTGATTGTATATTAATCCCTAATTCCAAGTAAATTATTTAAAAGTGATTTTATCACATGAACTCAATATACTATTGAAATCTAAATATACCATACTATTTTCTATGCTTTGATTAATTAAGCTGGCTTTAAGGATCTTCTAAAGAATTCTGGAGCTAAATGAGATAGCTGCTAGACTCATAGCGCAATTATTGACAAATTAATAAGGTTCATTCATTTAATAATCCATTAAACAAATATTCATTAAGTGAAACTTATACTGGTCACTGGGATAGATGCTAATATCACAGTACTGGCATCCAAGATACTCAATCAACTGTGGGGCAATAAGGTGGAACACAGACTGTTATGACTGACTGTAATCAATGCCACGGAGAAGTTCAGCTAGTATGACTGAAGATCAGTAAAAGAATTTGGAAAGAGGTGATGAAAAACCTGAATCTCTAGTAGAATTAATTAAAAACTTATCAGTAAAGAATGAGATGGCTATATGTGGCTATAGAAAGCAGAACATAGCACTAAAAAAAATAAATAGCAGATTATGCTTTGAAAATCAACTTTGCACAATCTCTAACTACAAAGTTTATGCAAACTGAGAATACTGCAAATTCAGCATCAATCAAATTACTCTATAATTAATGTTATTAGCCTTACCCAGAGTGTAACCTGCTAACCTTACTTTTAGGATATTATATTTTCATTCTTCAGTTACTCAGGTTATAGCTTGTTTGAATTGTAATTCATTATGTTACATAATCCCTGATATTTAAATTATCAGTAATTTTGAGAAGTTTAAAAGGCCATACCTTCATATTTTATGTTGAGAAATTTGGTAAACCTTCCTTCTCAAACTGATATTTTTAGTATGTTTATGGGTATTATTGTTAAAAGGAGACTGAATATTTGCTTCCCTAAATGCAATTTTACACGTGTCCATAGACACATTAAAATAAGAAAAATGATTATGTATACATTCGTTCTGTATGGAAGTTTGGCCTTCCTCAAATACAATCATGGCCTCATTTAATATACTTTAGAAATAAAAAATTACTCTTTGATGTAACTGAATTATTTGTATTCTAGATAACCTGGTATGATTGGATTATAATAACTCACCACATTTTGGAAAAATGACTATTTTTTAAGTAAAAATGTTTAATTGTATTATCTAATCATTTTGTAACTAAAGTTTATTCTTATAGAAAGCTTAAAATGTTCATAAATATTAAAAAATAAAAGTATACGTTCAAATCTTGAGGTACGGGATTTATAAATTTAATTGTGTTTGCTCCTGGGAAGATAATAGTTCTTGTTGGTAAATGTCATTATCTTAGTTGCTTTTTTCTTTCATTCAAAACAAAAGAGGGGAGCGGGGGACAAAGAAACTGTAGCTTTGAATGTCCAATGCAGAAGTGGTGGCAGAAAAAAAGTCCTAGGGAAATGGGCAACTTTATTTAAATTGCCACCAGAAGATAAATAGTACAAATGAAGAAATCAGTGCTTTTGCTCTCATGAACATATTTGTGAGACTGTACTGGATTTGGTCTTTTCAAAGTAGTAATAAAATATCAATACCATAAGTAAAGTTACAAAGAGGAATTCTGGTAAATAAAGTCCTAGGGAAATGGGCAACTTTATTTAAATTGCCACCAGAAGATAAATAGTACAAATGAAGAAATCAGTGCTTTTGCTCTCATGAACATATTTGTGAGACTGTACTGGATTTGGTCTTTTCAAAGTAGTAATAAAATATCAATACCATAAGTAAAGTTACAAAGAGGAATTCTGGTAAATAAACCAGGTCCTCTCAGCAAGATTAAGATGATTTTCTGGATCACCAGAAGACTATGTTAGATATACATTCATTGTTTCAAAACATATTCTGCTATCAATTATGATTCGGTAAAATACAACGTCTTATATTTTGGATGATTACCTGGTGTCAGATTATGATGAAAACTTTAGAAAAAGAGATCAGTTAAATAACACTTTCTATTGCATCAGAAATTTGAACACAAATAAAAGGTAAGACAGCCAATGATAAGCACCATTTTTTTGGTGTCTCTTCCATTCATTTTTGCTTTTTTGTTATTGAAATTAATTTTAAAATTAATATTGTATCTTACTATATCTTACATGTCCACCTATTAATGCAGTGAGTAAAATAACAGAAATATTAAACAGAACTTAAAACATATTGGCAACCACCTTAATGATTATACGTTAAAAACAACTCAGCTCCACTTCATCTTCTTTTAGTGTCTTAAGGCAAATAGACATGACTTAGCAGCATAGAAAAAAGAAAAGAGACCAAATAATTTGTAGTTTACTCAGTAATACTAAGAATAAAGTGGATTGTGATTTTTATCTGTGTAATTTTTATGGAAGTTTCATAGAGTAAGACATAAATAATGTTTTTCTGTGTAGCAAAATTTTATTAATAAATAATATTATTAATAATAATATAAAGAATGAAAGGTTGAAAGCAACAGCCACATCACATCATCAGGATTTAAATTTATGATACCTGCTATGTTACACGCAAGTTTACTTTCTGTTTCATACTCATTGAATAGAACAGGAGTACCTCAAGCGCAAGATATTTCCTAGGGCAACTGTAGGTTATCATAGATGAAGACCCCAGGGATTTCTTTTGGTTTTGATTACTAGGATTAAAAATTAGAGATTATTCAATATGAGTAGTTTTGTGATTTGTATTATAATCACCAGTTGGACCAGAATGAATCTATGTCATGTGTTTTAGTTGAAACCAAAACTACCAATTTGCTGCCACTTCTCATTGATTTCCTTTCACTATATTCTCTACATTCCAACACCTGTCCTCCAGTTACCAAATTTTCACCCTGAGCATCTTTGCCACCTATGTATCCTGTACAAGTTCTCAAATCTTTCTTCATTCCTCAGCTTGCCCCTTGACTTAAATATCACATGGATCCCTGGAAACTGGCACAACTTTCTCCTTTTTTCCTTGAAGACCAAAGAATAGGGACTTAGAATGACTTGGTTTTTCTCCAGTCTTGGCCCTGAATAAGCCATGGAAATTTAAGCATATCATAATATGATGTTCATCGTCTCTTGGGCTTTTTAGCTTCAGCTGTCCAGTTGTTTTACCTTCCTTTGGCAGTAGCATAAGAACAAGTCTCTGGCAAAAATATTGATTTCTAGGCAATTGTCCTGCGCCTTCCCGCTTTTGAGACTGGTACTTTTGTCCTTGTCCTTGCACTGGTCTTTGTTAACAGACTCCATATTCTGACTTTATATTTGCTTTTGTTCTCCCATTTGATGATTTTTTGAAAGCTCTCTTGAATTTCTGAGGTTTAGATTCCCTCTTGGCTTTTGAATTTCTGATTTTTGCATCTTCTACTATCAATGACAAGTAATGACAAGCCCCCATCTTAAGTACTAGCTCATGGGAGGCCTAAATAACATCTCAGTCCTAATCTTTTTTTGTCTTCCCTTGGGCTTTAACCTTTATTATATGTAAAGTTTGTGTGTTACTGTAGAAAAAAAATCTCTGATTCTGAACTTACATGCTGTTGTTATTCTTTATATGTAGCCAAAATTATTTCTGCTGGCTTCTGACATAGCGAACTGGGGGATCTTCTTGCTGTAATATAACTAGATATTGGAATAGCACAGTCTCTAAGGAAATGAGATAGATAACAGTTTGCAAGAATATAATTCAGCATTATAATGGGGAAAAAATCATGGCTAAGTGCTATATACAAGATTAAACATGCTCATTAAATAAACAGATAGACATATTCTCATCATAATTATTAATTGGGAAAATGGAAATTCAAACCACAGCAAATTCCATTTTTGTATACCCAATATTGTCAATAGACAAGGAACCTGATAATAACAAATAATGGAGAAGATGTAGATTAAAGAAACCTTAAATACACTTTAGTTAGTATGTAAATTGATGTATATACTTTAGGAAAATAGTTGCCATTACCTTAATAAACATATCACTAGATTTACCAATTATATGTGTTAAATAATTGTCTTTTTTTTT
>SJYX01005738.1:581782-642089 GCA_006410675.1 Oreotragus oreotragus
TCCCTCCAGATCATCCCCATACACCAGCCCCAAGCATCCTGCATCCTGCATTGAACATAGACTGGCAATTCATTTCTTACATGATAGTATACATATTTCAATGCTATTCTCCCAAATCATCCCTCCCTCTCCCTCTCCCTCTCCTTCTCCCTCAGAGTCCATATGTCCGCTCTACACCTCTGTATCTCTTCTGCTGTTGTCTTTTAAATGCATATTCTCTCATATTCCTCCCTACACCAACCACAAGGTAGAATAGTATCTTGTTTTGTATTTTTTATTCTTGTGATTCTTATAACTCTATATTTACTTGCACAAAATAAATATCTTCATATTTACTTTATATATGCAAGGTATCTTGTATATATCTTCCAGAAGATATATAAAAACAATGTTTACAGCAGGAATTTTTGTGATATCAAAAATATGAAAGTAATAAAACTATAAATTGACAAAGAGCAGACAAATAAAAGTAGTAGAAACATACAGTGGGAAATTATACACAAATAAAAAGCCATAAATAAGGTACCGCTAAGTCACTTCAGTTGTGTCCGACTCTGTGTGACCCCATAGATGGCAGCCCACCAGGCTTCCCCGTCACTGGGATTCTCCAGGCAAGGACACTGGAGTGGGTTGCCATTTCCTTCTCCAATGCATGAAAGTGAAAAGTTCACAATGCATGAAAGTGAAAAGTGAAAACAACCCCATGGACTGCAGTCTACCAAGCTCCTCCATCCATGGGATTTTCCAGGCAAGAGTACTGGAGTGGGGTACCATTGCCTTCTCCAGAATAAGGTACACCTACTCACAACAATATGTATAAGTGTTAAATTAACATTTATTAAGCAAAGTAATTGCCAGAACACTACTTGAGATATATTTAAATAAAGATCAGAAACAAAATAATTATTATATCTATTGGCATGGAAGTAAACAATATAGAATTATAAGAATCACAAGAATAATAAATACAAAACTTGAGATACTATTCTGCCTTGTGGTCGAGGTAGGGAGGAATATGAGAGAATATGCATTTAGAAGATAATTACCTGGTGATGCTCTTGTTAGTCTTGGAAGTGAGCTCTTAGGAGTTCCCTATATCATTATTTTTTTTTAACATAAATTCATTTATTTTAATTGGAGGTTACTTTACAGTATTGTATATCATTATTCTTGATAACCTTGTACATGTGTTACATAAATGTCAAATATTATGTTAAAATGTAAGGAAGAAATATATTTATATATTTTCAATAAAATTTCCATGTGCTTAGGTAAGAAATTTTCTTTACTGATTTTTGTATAATGAATAGTTGTTTGCTTTTCTTCCCTCAATTTATTAAGATTTAATTGGCATAAAACACTGTAAAAAATTTAAGGTGTACAGCATAATGACTTGACTTACAGGTACCATGAAATAATTACCACAGTAAATTTAGTAAATCCATCACCTTATATAATAATTTATTTTATTGTGATAAGCACTTTTAGGATCTACTCTTTTAGTAACTTTCAAATATACCATGTAGCACTGCTTACTATGATCCTGATGTTGTATGTTTATTTATGAATATATTATAGGAAGTTGTAATTCAAGGGATGAAGTGTTAACTACAAAGAAGATGATGAATGCATACTTACTAATTTGATAGGGTAGATATTTTCATTTTCTTGGGGATTTTAATTTATAAGCAAACACCTTTTAACTTTTTTCCATTTTTATTCCTATCACCCCACTTCGGTACTCTTGCCTAGAAAATCCCATGGATGGAGGAGCCTGGTAGGCTGCAGTCCATAGGGTCGCTAAGAATTGGACACAACAGAGTGATTTCACTTTCACTTTTCACTTTCACGCATTGGAGAAGGAAATGGCAACCCACTCCTGTTATCTTGACTGGAGAATCCCAGGTATTTGGGCTGCCATCTAGGGGGTCACACAGAGTTGGACACTACTGAAGAGACTTAGCAGCATACTATCTCATGTCTTATTAAGCTTTGGATAGTTCAGTTCAGTTCAGTCGCTCAGTCGTGTCCGACTCTTTGCGACCCATGAACCACAGCACACCAGGCCTCCCTGTCCATCACCAACTCCTGGAGTTCACTCAGACTCACGTCCATCGAGTCAGTGATGCCATCCAGCCATCTCGTGCTCTGTCATACCCTTCTCCTGCCCCCCAGTCCCTCCCACCATCAGAGTATTTTCCAATGAGTCAACTCTTCACATGAGGTGGCCAAAATACTGGAGTTTCAGCTTTAGCATCATTCCTTCCAAAGAAATACCAGNTCCATTTAAAATCCACTTTTGAAGTGGGGCCTGACCTTACCCTCCATGGTGCAATCCCACAGCACTTCCTCAGAGAAGCCTTCTCTAACAATCACCCTAAGATGACTTTGTCCATGATTCTCTGACTTATCACATTTTCAGTGATATAGTCCTCAGAAAAGTCTTCACTGCTTTCAGTTGTCTGCAAAACAAGTAAAATAGCAGTAGAAGTAATCTAGCATTCAATGCCTTCTACAAACTGCCCATTGCATCTCTACACGTCTACCCTGCTCTTTGAGCTCCCAACTAACTAGTCTTTGCAGGTCCTGACTAGGATATAACTGTCCCCTTCTACCTTCTTTCTTATTGCAGTTCTGCTCACTTAGAAAGCCCTGACTCCTCTACTTGTTCAAGACGGATCCATCCACCAAGTCTCAGATTTAGGACGAGTTCTTCCATGGACTCTGCTAAATAATTTCAAAGCTCAGTGATGACTGCCACTTCGCAACTCTTGTAGACATGTTTGCTGGCGTGCTTTCTTCTTATACGTTCCTTCATTCATTTCAAAAGGTAGCCAGACCCTCAGGAATTTTGCCTTGTGAGAAGTTGACATCTTTTCCTGTGATTTGTAAAAACATAATCCATTGAGTTGATGATATTAGTGCCCTGGAATAGCAGTAGAGAGAAGAGATTGTCTTTTAGAGGAGGCTAGGTGAGCCCCTGATATAGGACAGGAGGGGGGAGTGCTGAGGCTCACAACAGAGTGGAGACTGGGTAGCAGTTCTAAGGCAACATCCCGGGGGCAGGGGCAAAGTGATAGGGCTTAGCTGTAGTTATGCCAAGGGAGGCAGCGCCCTAGATGCTAGAATTCAACCTCTCCAAGAACTGTCAAGCCCTACGCAGAGCTTCAAAGTGGCAGAGTCCTTGATCCTGAAGAAATCATACAGAACAAACAATGGTATCTCAAAATAATTCATGTGAGCATGTGACCAGTTCACTACCCAGACCTGGATGCTGCATTAACTCAGGGAGGGGAGCCCTTGGCATTGACTCAAGTTGAATTTCCTTTCAGTCTGGGCCAGAATAAGGTTGATCTAGAAAAGAAACATATGTGCTGTTCTTGCACACCTATTATTTTATACTAGCTACTCTAGTGATTTATTTAACTTATTAAATTAACATGATATCTATCACTGATATTCATCCTCCTTTGTATTTGCATTATATCGCCCAAGCTATGTCAGAAGCTCCTGGAGGACTGGGTCATTTCAGACTCTAGTAGAATTTGCTGCATGCAAATAACAGCCAGGTTTCTGGGACAGGAAGGTTAGGGACACTGTCTGGAGGACAGACTTTAGTTTCTTGGTAATCATTTCCTCATAAATAGTCCAAGTGCCGAGAAGTAGTTCACATGCATTCAGTAACCCATCAGATATTATAGAAATAAAAGGAGATCTGTGAGTCAGAGAGCAGGAGGCAAAACAGAGAGCTGTTAGGGCTGCCCTGACTCATAGCTATCATTTATAATAATAGATCCTATTTGTGTGTTCTTACTGAGATGGGCTCTGCTGAATCTTCCCTTGCTTTGTTTCAGAGCTGTGTGTCAGTAAAATGAGAAATNAAATAAAAGGAGATCTGTGAGTCAGAGAGCAGGAGGCAAAACAGAGAGCTGTTAGGGCTGCCCTGACTCATAGCTATCATTTATAATAATAGATCCTATTTGTGTGTTCTTACTGAGATGGGCTCTGCTGAATCTTCCCTTGCTTTGTTTCAGAGCTGTGTGTCAGTAAAATGAGAAATTCTACTTCAAAATCAAATTTACAAGTGCTCATTAATAAAAAAAAAAAAAAAGCAGAAGACAAAACTGAATACAAGATATTACCCTAATTTTACCATTTGTATGACCAACCTAGACAGCATATTAAAAAGCAGAGACAGTACTTTGCCGACAAAAGTCCATCTAGTCAAAGCTATGGTTTTTCCAGTAGTCTTATATGGATGTGAGAGTTGGACTATACAGATAGCTGAGCAGCGAAGAATTGATGCTTTTGTACTGTGATGATGGAGAAGACTTTTAAGAGTCCCTTGGACTGCAAGGAAATCAAACCAGTCTATCCTAAAAGAAATTAGTCTTGAATATCCATTGGAAGGGATGATGCTGAAGCTGAAGCTCTATTACTTCGGCCACCTGATGGGAAGAACAGACTCACTGGAAAAGACCCTGATTCTGGGAAAGATTGAAGGCAGGGAGGAGAAGGGGACAACAGAGGATGAGATGGTTGGATGGCATCACTGACTCGATGAACATGAATTTGAGCAAGCTCCAGGAGTCGGTGATGGACAGGGAAACNCTGAAGCTGAAGCTCTATTACTTCGGCCACCTAATGGGAAGAACAGACTCACTGGAAAAGACCCTGATTCTGGGAAAGATTGAAGGCAGGGAGGAGAAGGGGACAACAGAGGATGAGATGGTTGGATGGCATCACTGACTCGATGAACATGAATTTGAGCAAGCTCCAGGAGTCGGTGATGGACAGGGAAACTGGTGTGCTGCAGTCCATGGGATCACAAAGAATTGGACTCAATTGAGTGACTGAACTGAACTGAATATCTATGTGCACGTGTGCCTGCACTCTCAGAAGTGTCTGACTTTTGCGACCCCAAGAGCTGCAGCCCCCCAGACTTCCCTGTCCATGGAATTTTCCAAGGAAGAATATTGAAATGGGTCATCATTTTGAGAGAGTCAATTCCTAGGCAGGTTGATAAGAAGTCTGGGGGTCCCAAAGAAGAGAGGAGTCTAGGGTTCTCAAGGAGCAGGAAAGGACAAATGTTTTTTCCTCTACATTCCTTAGGATTATATAACAACAATGCATCCTGCTTGAGGACAGTTTCTCCTTCCTGAAAACCTTCTGGCTTATCCTTATCTTAAAATGTAAATTATGGGAGTGGGTCTAGTAAGATCTTTACAATCTCGAGACATTCTTTTGATACATTGTAATTAAGAAGAGGTGGCAAGAATACACAGAAGAACTGTACAAAAAAGAGCTTCACANCTGATGAACTATGGAATGAGGTTCACGACATTGTACAGGAGACAGGGATCAAGACTATCCCCAGGGAAAAGAAATGTAAAAAAGCAAAATGGCTGTCTGGGGAGCCTTTATAAATAGCTGTGAAAAGAAGAAAGATGAAAAGCAAAGGAGAAAAGGAAAGATATAAGCATCTGAATGCAGAGTTCCAAAGAATAGCAAGAAGAGATAAAAAAGCCTTCTTCAGCGATCATTGCAAAGAAATAGAGGAAAAGAACAGAATGGGAAAGACTAGAGATCTCTTCAAGAAAATTAGAGATACCAAGGGAACATTTCATGCAAAGATGGGCTGGATAAAGGACAGCAATGGTCTGGACCTAACAGAAACAGAAGATATTAAGAAGAGGTGGCAAGAATACACAGAAGAACTGTACAAAAAAGATCTTCACAACCCAGATAATCACGATGGTGTGATCACTCATCTAGAGCCAGACATCCTGGAATGTGAAGTCAAGTGGGCCTTAGAAAACATCACTATGAACAAAGCTAATGGAGGTGATGGTTTCCAGTTGAGCTATTTCAAATCCTGAAAGATGGTGCTGTGAAAGTGCTGCACTCAATATGCCAGCAAATCTGGAAAACTCAGCAGTGGCCACAGGACTGGAAAAGGTCAGTTTTCATTCCAATCCCAAAGAAAGGCAATGCCAAATAATGCTTAAACTACCACACATTTGCACTCATCTCACATGCTAGTAAAGTAGTGCTCAAAATTCTCCAAGCCAGGCTTCAGCAATATGTAAAACATGAACTTCCTGATGTTCAAGCTTTGGATAGAGGTAGGTATATATAATGTTATAGATAGTATTACAGTAGACAGTGACCTTTCAAAAGAATTCTTTTGAGCTCTTCTTTTAAACTTTATATATATTTAACAAGACACTTTTCATTTTATGTTTGGTTCAGAGTAAGCTCTTTGCTGTCAATATGACAAAATCAAGTAAAATACTGGCTAGCTGAGTGCAGAATCATTTGTCCTCTACTGCATATCAAGGAAAGTTAAAGACTCTAAATTCTGACATATCCTTTAAACACTGTAACTGATCAATGGATAAAATAACAAAGAATGAAGTATTTTATTCAATAGCATCAAAGGAACTCAAGTGACAGTTAGTGACTGCTTGCTAGATCAGACAGTATTGTCATATTCTAAGAGGCTCTCAGATTTTTAGAAAATAATCTGTGTAAGCAATTGCCATTGAACAAATTACAAGAGGAATCATATCAGGCCCAAATGATTGCCACTAGATACACTTACTAATAAACACCATTATCAGCATTATCACCATTATCATCATTGCACATGCTGTGTAATAAATTTACTTCTTCCTCTTGTATTTCACACTTTATGAATGAACAACATAGAAAAGTAGGAAACAACTCATGTGTAGGTATTAAAAACATTAAAACCAAAAGAACAACAAAAAATACATCTTATGAACCCAGCCTTAAATTAATCTTAACCCCATATTCACATGATCACATTTCCCATTCCCCGAGTTCTCTTAAAGTTGCTGTGGTAAACACATTATAATCTTTTGACACTTCACTTTCTTGTGACTTTTGTGATCAATTACTCTGTCATTCCTTTTCTAGAAGGGACTTATGGGTAGGTAAGTCTGTTTAATTCTTATAATTGTTTCTTAAGCTCAGCACTGTGCCCCACTAATTGGGTAGCTCCAGCACGTAAATATAACCTTTCTTCATGAACTTTTACCTTTTCTTCAAAGCAACTTATCCATAAGTCAAGGGTAAGTGACTGAAAGCCCTAAGAGGATGAGGTAGTCTTGCCCTACATCTTTACCCTGGCACTAATGGACCATCGTTGTAATAGGAGTGTGATGGATGACCTCTGTTCTTCAGAGGGGTTGACACACTCTTATTTTCCTATCCTTAAATAAATAAAAATATTCTGTTAGAAAATACATAGATTTAGCTTTTAACTCTTAATGTTCATGAAGTTAAAAATGAGAAAAAACAAAAAAGCCTGAGACAACTCAGAGAGAGCCATAGACATTTCTGGCTGTTTTGATATAAACATAGATAGGAAGAAAAGATCCTGAATAATGG
This sequence comes from Oreotragus oreotragus, assembly GCA_006410675.1. Classification (NCBI taxonomy): domain Eukaryota; kingdom Metazoa; phylum Chordata; class Mammalia; order Artiodactyla; family Bovidae; genus Oreotragus; species Oreotragus oreotragus. The sequence continues at coordinate 589,199 of SJYX01005738.1, forward strand.
GTGACATGATACTTCACACTGAAGTTTGTGGCTTTTCTACCACTCCAGTCCCTGGGCTGCTCTATTCTATAATCCTCTCACCCTTAATTTCTTTCAGGACCAAATCTTGGACCAATAAGCTTATTAAGGAAGGGTTAATGTGCTGTCCTATCATGTCAAATGCTGGGCTGGATGAATCACAAACTGGAATCAAGATTACCAGGAGAAATATTAGCAACCTCAGATATGTAGATGATGCCACCCTAATGGCAGAAAGTGAAGAGGAACTAAAGAGCCTCTTGATGAAGATGAAAGAGGAGAATGAAAAAGCTTGCTTGAAGCTCATCATTAAAAATACTAACATGGCACCTGATCTCATCAGGGAAAAATGGATGCAGTGACAGATATTATTTTCTTGGGCTCCAAAATCACTGTGGGTGGTGACTGCAGCCATGAAATTAAAAGACATTTGCACCATAGAAGGAAAGCTTTGACAAACCTAGACAGCATATTAAAAAGCAGAGACATCATTTTGCCAATAAAGGTGTATATAGTCAAAGTTATGGTTTTTCCAGTAGTCATGTGCAGATGTAAGAGCTGGACCATAAAGAAAGCTTGAGTGCTCAAAAATTGATGCTTTCAAATTGTGGTACTGGAGAAGACTCTTGAGAGTACCTTGGACTGCAAGGAGTTCAAACCAGTCAATCCTAAAGGAAATCAATCCTGAATATTCTTTGGAAGGACTGATGCTAAAGCTGAAACCCCAANACCATAAAGAAAGCTTGAGTGCTCAAAAATTGATGCTTTCAAATTGTGGTACTGGAGAAGACTCTTGAGAGTACCTTGGACTGCAAGGAGTTCAAACCAGTCAATCCTAAAGGAAATCAATCCTGAATATTCTTTGGAAGGACTGATGCTAAAGCTGAAACCCCAAAACTTTGGCCACCTGATGTGAAGAGCTGACTCATTAGAAAAGACCCTGATGCTGGAAAAGATTGAGAGCAAAAGGAGAAGAGGGTGACAGAGGATGAGAAGGTTAGATAAATTTGACTCAATGGACATAAATTTGAGCAGACCCTGGGAGACAATGAAGGACAGGGGGGCCTGGTGTGCTGCAGTCTATGGGATTCCAAAGAGACACGACTTAACGACTGAACAAACACAACAATTTTGCCTTATAATATGGGTTAGTAGACTTTTTCTGGATAGATCATGAGGTTTTTGTCCAAACCAATCAACTCTGTCTTTGTAGTGCGAAAGCAGCCATTGCCAACACTTAAAGGACACTTTATGCTCAAACAAAACTTTATTTGTGAGCACAAATGTGAACTTTCTATAATTTTCCCTTGTCCCAAACTATGTTCTTTTGATTTTTATCCAACCTTTTTAAAAATGTAAAAACTCTTCTTAAATTTTAGGCTATATAAAAGAGAAACATGGGCCTTATAGCATTCTTAGTACATACACTGCTTATGACAGTTGAGACATATGGTAATATGTTCAATTTAATGCAAGATGCCATTATTACCTTTATCTAAACTAAAGCAAAGCAACTTTTTCATTTGCATATTCACACTTGCATATATCATGGACTTTCAACAATAATTTATAAACTTTTCAAAACTATATTTTCTTCCTATCAGTCAAATCAAATATGAAGAAAAAATTTAAAAGCCCTCTTTAGGAGAAAGCAGAAACTTTCTTTCAGATTCAATAGTGATATATTTTGCATTATAAATATCCTTAACTAATGCTCAACCAGGAATGATGCACAAGTGCAGTGACTAGCCATATCTTCAGAGAATTTAAATAATTTTCTATCTACATTATAAATCTGGTCACTCCTTTTAGAAGCACATGCCAAATAAATTTCATAGTTAATGTGCTAAATCTACATTCAGAAATCCAGTGTCTTAGAGATATCTCTGATTAACTAAGTAATGGGTTATGTATTGCATAGTTATGGCACTGCTGGGTCCTTGTAAGGATTCCCCTTTTCAGTATTGAGTGCTTTTCAGGAAGGTATTGGATATCAGCTGTCATCTATCCATTCTTAGCTCTGCTTTAACAATATTCTTGTTAAAAGCTCTCCTCCACATACTTCCTTAATTTTTGACTTTTGTAAATTCCTGTTCACAGCTAACTCACTGATCTCATTGGCATACTCTGATTTTCTAATAAATCAGTGGAACAGCAATATCATAGTGCTTGACAAAGATGCTAGGGTTAATTTTGAAGCAATGCAAGAGTTTTCTTTAGTCAACCTTGCATGTCCTTACCTCTTCCTTTTGCCTTTATTTGTTTCCAGTTGTCTGTTGTCAAAATACCTATGATTGCTGTGCATTCTCCTTCGTCTAACTTCTCTGCTATCAAATACAGTGATTTCTTTTTATCTACATCTTATTTGCATCCTCACCTGAAAGATACACTATCTCAGTAAGTCATGCTTCCCACAGAACCCAATTACTCCCATGGTATAAAGCAAAGTGGGCCTGAACATCCCAGATGGAATGGTAGCAACATATGTTTGCTACCATCAACACAGCTGGAATATCTGTATATAAATTCATGCTGAGTGTGCATCACTTTAGTTGCATACTCTTATATGAGGCTGAGAGGATCTGCAATTAGGAATAAGGTTTACAGTTAATATAAAAAAGAAATAAAGAAGTGGATTTTAGAGATGTGTTTACCTAGTGACTGCAACAGCTCTGTTCTTTCTTGGTAGAACTAAGGAAATTGTAATTACTCACTTAAAATTTTCTCAACCTCTTAACTTGAAAGAAATCTCATAAGTGATTTAGAAAGAGTTGGGAACATAATACCAATATTGCTTCATTGTGTATCAATCTCCCTGCAAATTAATAATAAAACAATGGCATCATAACATTATCCATACTTATATATATACATCAATATTTCAAATTCTTTACATGGATTATATTATCCAATGCTTTACATGGATCATATTATTTAATGCTCCCCAAAACACTATATGCTAAGTCCTATTATCATCCCTATTTGATAGAGAAATAAACTGGGACACCAATGTGTTAAATTGCAGAATTTTAAGAAGTTAAACCAGAATATAAACTGATATAGCCTAATTATAAAACCATAATTAGGTCAGATTATGTAATTCCTTTTCTATTAGTGTTACTACTCAAGGGAGTCGGGGGTATACCAGAAAACAATGGTTATTTATTTATTTATTTTCCAAAGTACCTGGGAATGAAGTGGGAATAACAGGGAGGAGACAGAAGGGAGGTTAAAAACAAGTTCAGTTCAGTTCAGTTCAGTTCAGTCACTCAGTCATGTCTGACTCCTTGCGACCCCATGAACCGCAGCATGCCAGGTCTCCCTGTCCATCACCAACTCCCAGAGTTCACTTAGACTCACGTCCATCAAGTTGGTGATGCCATCCAGCCATCTCATCCTCTGTCATCCCCTTTTCCTCCTGCCCCCAATCCCTCCCAGCATCAGAGTCTTTTAGGCATGACTAATGGGGAGAATAACTCTCTCTCTTTCCTTCTTTCCCATCAGTAAATGGCAACTAGCCAGATGCTTATTTATTAGGATCTTCTCAATCTTGGCAAGTGAATGGGCATGTGCTTGCTGTATGAAGACATAAATGTTATAAGGAAAAACTTGAGGAAAGAAGTCCACAAAATATCCAAATCTTTATTTTAATCTAACCGTTCTCATTAAACATCTAGCTGGCATTGAACATTTATAAGGAACTGTTATAACTAATTTTATTTCAGCACAGTTTCACAAACATTATTGATTTCTTCTTTTAATAAAGCTCTTATGTTCTCAGAATATTTCCATTAGAAATACCAAAAATATATATAATAGATTTGGACATGAGTTATAGCCTTTTTTCTTCTTTTCCCTTTGTTCTGGTTAAAAATTGGCAAATAATTGAAAAGAAATCAAACAAAAAAGCAGAGGAATACAAATGAATGTTTTAAGGGGAAATGATCTTTGCAGAATCAAAATGTAAATGGAACGTTCTTATCAGCAATAACTATAGTGAACTTTTACATTTTGTAACATGTATCTCTTATAAATGCTGAAAAAATCACTTCCCAAGACACAGAAAAAACAGTCAGCGTCCTAAAGAAAACTAGAATCTATCTATCTATATATATATATTTAAGTCCTTTATGGCACAAGGAACATTTGAAGTTTAATTCCAAAGCTATATGCTGAAGATGTATAAAGTTAAGCAACTTTATTTACAAATGTTGAAGGAATTGAAAGCAAGAAGAGGTGGTCATGGAGTAACATAAAGCAAAGTGTGTCTTTCCTGTATGTTGAAGAAATTATAGAATACAGTTTGAATTAGACATGGAAATGTTTCTGATAAGTGAAGTAACAAAGAGAGAATTAGCACAATTTTGAAGGTAGCTTGTCTGAAAAGGAGGGCTCAGTTTGACAGAGTTAATAAAATTAAAGTGGCACTATGAATTGCCTTCAGTATTACGTGGAAAATCAATCCCCCCCACCCCGATGAAGAATAGGACCCCATAGTAAATTTCCTATTAAAGGAATCCATATTGTGTGAAAAGCTTTGGGGAATATCAATTCATCAAGAAAGTGCAAGATCAGCAATAAATTATAAGAAACAAAATTATTGGAAGCCAAGAAGACAGGGTAGAAGGTCATGAATTTACAGTGTGACATAAGAAAAATACTGAGAAAATGAAGAGGATTGGTATAATGTTATGGAGGATGGAAAAAATAAAAATTAACTCCAAAATTTAGAAATTTGAGGACAAAGATGACTGTACTAATGTTAAAAATAAAGCTATTGCCTAAGAAGAGAGTTCCAACATGAGGCACAAATTTTTTTCTTTTAGACATTTTGACTTGTTAGTGATGACAAATAAATGTAGCTGTTATCTAGACAGGTGAATCTAAAGGTTGTAAAGATCATATTGACAGAGAGGAGATGGAAGGGAAGTGATAAGCGTTCAAAATCAGTAAGTATAGAAAAAGAGCAGAAGTTCAAGGTCTGAGTGAAGGACAGAGAAACTGAAGGAATTAGAGAAGGAGAAACCCTAAAGTACAGTTAACAGCAAGAAAAGAGCATGGTTCAACAACGAAGGAGTAGCTGACTCTCACTAACTAAACAGAGTTAAGGAGGAAAATAACTGAAACACTATCTCAGTGTATTTATAGAAAGGAAGAGATTTTGATGACTTATGTATACATTTATAAAGTGATTTATAATCCTCAGTTACAATACTCACCACTGAATTATTGATAACCTGGGTATTATATCCCTCCATGTATAATGTGAGCTTCCCAGGTGGTGCCAGTGGTAAACAATCTGTCTGGCAATGGAGGAGACAAAAGAGACACAGGTTTGATCCCTGGGTTGGGAAGATCCCCTGGAGGAGGAAATGGCACCCCACACCAGGATTCTTGCCAGAAGAATCTCATGGACAGAGGAGCCTGGCAGGCTATAGTCCATGGGGTCACAAAGAGTTGGATACGATTGAGCATCTGAGCATATATATGTATTATACAGAGATTAACTATATATTATAAATTCTTCTAATCAAAATCTCCTACCTTCATCACCCCTTATATGTATCTTTTATATTGGTACATGTATATATAAAAGCAGGTAAACAAGGAAAACACTTTAGCAATAATATAGGCTAAAATCTCAAACAGCAAAGAATCTTGATGCTTCCTTTATTAAACTATGTTCTTACGGGCAACTGATTTATCTGTCCCTCATTTTCATTATCAAGAGAATAAGAATAGCATACTTATTTACTTAAAGACTTAATGATTCATAGTTTTATTATAAACATGAAATGAACTATCTCATGGAAAGTGTTAAGTTAGAATAGGAAAAAGGAGTCCAAAATGACAGTGGCTAAAATACAAAGAAAGGGAAAAGCCCATGAAAATGGAACAAAAGAAAATCCATAGATTGGAGTGTGAGAACTTCAGGTAAAACAAACGTCCCTTTCTTGGCTAGCTCAACATGCATAGGGCAGGCTCAAATCAGGGAGGAGAGAAGCGTATAAAAGCAAGAAGCCAAGAAGGATTGATGCCTCTTCTTTTGGGGTTGGCTTGCCCTCATGCCTCAAGGGTGTACTACCCTTTACTTAAAACTGAACTGTAGCTGAGCTGTAACATTGGTACTGTTTCAAATCTTTGCTGCAGTGAGACAGAACTGAGGAAATTACACACTCCTCTAACATATCTAAACAGCAGGTTTTATTACATAGTTATATATCCCACATCTCTATGTTTATATGAATGTGTTTAAATTATATATAATGTTTGCATATGATACATATCATATAATATACATGTATATGTATACTCCTTATGTATATATAATTATAATGACTGTTTAGTTTATATTCATATATTTATGTATATATGAGTTGCTGTAGATGAAAAAAATATAATACCAGTTAATCATTTTTCTTCTCCAACAAATGAAATAGATTTTTCAAATACAACTTTATTTATTTATTTTTACTAAAGAGATTTTTATTTGTATTTACTTGAACTTGCAAAATACACTTTTATTTTCAGTTCCAAAGTCTGAAATTATACATTTGTCAAAACTTTAGTTGTCATACACTTGTTCCTGGTGAGGTATGGAGAGTAGGGAATGAGTTTCTTCAGCCAGTCACTGATGTCAGTGAGCTAGGTATGGCTTCTTATACCAAATAATTTCTTGAATTTTCCCACAACAAATGGTGCAAACATTCAAAGTTAGTAGTAGTTTAACCCACAATCAAAGCAACAGCGTTTCACAGTGGTAATTTCTCTGCATGGTTTTCAAGTGCCAGGACAAACACTGCTTTTATATACTCAACTGAATGCTCTTTTTGGATGGATGAGGATTATAGTTCATTCATACATTTTGATAATATTTCAGCAACAGTTAAAATGTAATGTTAATTACAGTAATGTTCTTCACAGTTGTTAATAATGATAATTTTTAAACATAAATCCTTGATAAAGTATAATTAAAACTAATAATCTTTAGCCTTAGATTTAATGATTAAGTTAGAAAAATAAGTGTAATGTATTTCTACTCTTCAATCAGCTAATCATGATTTTTTGAGTACAGCTCTGATGCTGCCTGCTAATATATATTTTTTTGTTTGTGCCTTTCATAAAGTAGTCTATAAATGTCTCTGTAATAGCCACAAAAGTTTAAGATACTTGAAAACAAGAATCAGACTTTTCATATCTTCTTTTCCAAATTAAAAAGAAATTCTTTCTGGCTTACTTCACTCTGTATAATTGGTATTAGGGTGATGGTGGCCTCACAGAATGAGTTTGGAAGTTTACCTTCCTCTGCAATTTTCTGGAAGAGTTTGAGTAGGATAGGTGTTAGCTCTTCTCGAAATTTTTGGTAGAATTCAGCTGTGAAGCCGTCTGGACCTGGGCTTTTGTTTGCTGGAAGGTTTCTGATTACAGTTTCAATTTCCGTGCTTGTGATGGGTCTGTTAAGATCGTGTAAAAAAATAAATAAATACAAAAAAAAAAAAAAGAAATTCTGCTTGACATAATTAGTAAATGTTCATTGAATGAAGAAATTAATATCTCTATATTTCAGAAAAATGGAGCCAATTACAAAGAACATTACTTAAGGTAACATGTAGAATTAAATTAAAATAAATTGTAGATATTCCATCTTCTTGGGAAGATGCTAGGACATGTTCTCAAGGCCAATTCTTTGGAAAGTATTCAATAGGCAAATTTTTGTTTGATCTGGTGTGTAATCAGTCTTCTTTCCTCGATGGTCTGGTTTGTTTCTCCTATAGCTTGACCTTCCTCTCTCCAAATACCATTACTCTGCAGGATCAAAAAGACCCATAACCCATATTTTCTCTTTCCTTGTCTTCAGTGAATTTTATTATTCTTAGCTCATCAGTCTTAACTGTTTTTTAATGCATATTTAGATGCATTAAAATATTTTTAGATGTTTCTTATTTAATGCATTATTAGATAAATAGTAATAAAGTGCTCAAGTAATTAAATTTGGTCTTGGAGTACGGAATGAAGCAGGGCAAAGGCTAATAGAGTTTTGCCAAGAGAACACACTGGTCAAAGCAAACATCCTCTTCCAACAACACAAGAGAAGACTACACGAGGACATCACCAGATGGTCAATACCAAAATCAGATTGATTATATTCTCTGCAGTCAAAGATGGAGAAGTTCTATACAGTCAGCGAAAACAAGACCAGGAGCTGACTATGGCACAGACCATAAAATTGCTATTGCCAAATTCAGACTTAAATTGAAGAAAGTAGGGAAAACCACTAGACAATTCAAGTATGACCTAAATCAAATCCCTTATGATTATACTGTGGAAGTGACAAATAAAGTCAAGAGAGGAGATCTGATAGAGTGCCTGCACTACTATGGATGGAGGTTTGTGACACTGTATAGGAGGCAGGGATCAAGAACCCCCCCAAGAAAAAGAAATGCAGAAAGGCAAAATGGTTGTCTGAGTAGGTCTTACAAACAGCTGTGAAAAGAAGAGAAGTGAAAACCAAAGAGGAAAAGGAAAGATACCCATTTGAATGTAGAGTCCCAAAGAATAGCAAGGAGAGATAAGAAAGCCTCCTCAGCTATCAATGCAAAGAAAAAGAGGAAAATAATAGGATGCAAAAGTCTAGAGATCTCTTCAAGAAAATTCGAGATAACAAGGAAAAGTCTCATGCAAATATGGGCACAATAAAGGACAGAAATGGTATGGACCTAACAGAAACAGAAGATATTAAGAAGAGGTGGCAAGAATACACAGAAGAAATATACAAAAAAGATCTTCACGACCCAGATAATCATGATGGTGTGATCACTCATCTAGAGCCAGACATCCTGGAATGAGAAGCCAAGTGGTCCTTAGGAAGCATCACTACAAACAAAGCTAGGGGAGGTATGGAATTTCAGTTCAGCTATTTCAAATCCTAAAAGATGATGCTGTGAAAGTGCTGCACTCAATATACCAATAAATTTGGAAAATTCAGCAGTGGCCCCTGGACTGAAAAATGTATGTTTTTGTTCCAATCCCAAGGAAAGGTAATGCCAAAGAATGTTCCAACTACCGCACAACTGCATTCATCTCACATGCTACTAAAGTAATGCTCAAAATTCTCCAAGCCAGGCTTCAAAAGTACATGAACCGTGAACTTTCAGATGTTTAAACTGGATTTAGAAAAGGCAGAGGAACCAGAGATCAAATTGCCAACATCCACTGAATCAATGAAAAAGCAAGAGAGTTCCAGAAAAATATCTACTTCTGCTTTATTGACTATGCCAAAGCCTTTGACTGTGTGTACCACAACAAACTCTGGAAAATCCTTAAAGAGATGGGAATACCAGACCACCTGACCTTCCTCCTCTGAAATCTGTATGCAGGTCAAGAAGCAACAATTAGAACTGGACATAGAACAACAGACTGGTTCCAAATAGGAAAAGGAGTATGTCAAGATTGTATATTGTCACCCTGCTTATTTAACTGATATGCAGAGCACATCACGAGAAATGCTGGGCTGGATGAAACACAAGCTGGAATCAAGATTGCCAGAAGAAATATCAATAACCTCAGATATACAGATAATACCACTCTTATGTCAGAAAGCAAAGAACTAAAGAGCCTCTCAATGAAAATGAAAGAGGAAGTGAAAAAGTTGGCTTAAAACTCAACATTCAGAAAACTAAGGTCATGGCATTTGGTCCCATTATGTCATGGAAAATAGATGGGAAAACAACGGAAACAGTGACAGACCTTAATTTTTTGGGCTCCAAAATCACTACGGATGTTGACTGCAGCCGTGAAATTAAAAGACACTTGCTCTTCGGTAGAAAAGCTATGACCAAATTAGACAGCATATTAAAAAGCAGAAATATTACTTTGCCAATAAAAGTCTGTTTAGTCAAACCTATGGTTTTTCCAGTAATCATCTATGGATATAAGAATTGGACTATAAAGAAAGCTGAACGCTGAAGAACTGATGCTTTTGAACTGTGGTATTGGAGAAGACTCTTGAGAGTCCCTTGGACTGCAAGGAGATCTAACCAGTCCACCCTAAAGAAAATCAGTCCTGAATATTCATTGGAAGGACTGAGGCTGAAGCTGAAACTCCAATACTTTGGGCACCTGATGTGAAGAACTGACTCATTGGAAAGGACTCTGTTGCTGGGAAAGATGAAGGCAGTAGGAGAAGGGGACGAGAGAGGATGAGATGGTTGGATGGCATCATCAACTTAATGGACATGAGTTTGGACAAACTCTGGGAGCTGGTCATGGACAGGGAGGCCTGGNCATATTTAGATGCATTAAAATATTTTTAGATGTTTCTTATTTAATGCATTATTAGATAAATAGTAATAAAGTGCTCAAGTAATTAAATTTGGTCTTGGAGTACGGAATGAAGCAGGGCAAAGGCTAATAGAGTTTTGCCAAGAGAACACACTGGTCAAAGCAAACATCCTCTTCCAACAACACAAGAGAAGACTACACGAGGACATCACCAGATGGTCAATACCAAAATCAGATTGATTATATTCTCTGCAGTCAAAGATGGAGAAGTTCTATACAGTCAGCAAAAATAAGACCAGGAGCTGACTATGGCACAGACCATAAAATTGCTATTGCCAAATTCAGACTTAAATTGAAGAAAGTAGGGAAAACCACTAGACAATTCAAGTATGACCTAAATCAAATCCCTTATGATTATACTGTGGAAGTGACAAATAAAGTCAAGAGAGGAGATCTGATAGAGTGCCTGCACTACTATGGATGGAGGTTTGTGACACTGTATAGGAGGCAGGGATCAAGAACCCCCCCAAGAAAAAGAAATGCAGAAAGGCAAAATGGTTGTCTGAGTAGGTCTTACAAACAGCTGTGAAAAGAAGAGAAGTGAAAACCAAAGAGGAAAAGGAAAGATACCCATTTGAATGTAGAGTCCCAAAGAATAGCAAGGAGAGATAAGAAAGCCTCCTCAGCTATCAATGCAAAGAAAAAGAGGAAAATAATAGGATGCAAAAGTCTAGAGATCTCTTCAAGAAAATTCGAGATAACAAGGAAAAGTCTCATGCAAATATGGGCACAATAAAGGACAGAAATGGTATGGACCTAACAGAAACAGAAGATATTAAGAAGAGGTGGCAAGAATACACAGAAGAAATATACAAAAAAGATCTTCACGACCCAGATAATCATGATGGTGTGATCACTCATCTAGAGCCAGACATCCTGGAATGAGAAGCCAAGTGGTCCTTAGGAAGCATCACTACAAACAAAGCTAGGGGAGGTATGGAATTTCAGTTCAGCTATTTCAAATCCTAAAAGATGATGCTGTGAAAGTGCTGCACTCAATATACCAATAAATTTGGAAAATTCAGCAGTGGCCCCTGGACTGAAAAATGTATGTTTTTGTTCCAATCCCAAGGAAAGGTAATGCCAAAGAATGTTCCAACTACCGCACAACTGCATTCATCTCACATGCTACTAAAGTAATGCTCAAAATTCTCCAAGCCAGGCTTCAAAAGTACATGAACCGTGAACTTTCAGATGTTTAAACTGGATTTAGAAAAGGCAGAGGAACCAGAGATCAAATTGCCAACATCCACTGAATCAATGAAAAAGCAAGAGAGTTCCAGAAAAATATCTACTTCTGCTTTATTGACTATGCCAAAGCCTTTGACTGTGTGTACCACAACAAACTCTGGAAAATCCTTAAAGAGATGGGAATACCAGACCACCTGACCTTCCTCCTCTGAAATCTGTATGCAGGTCAAGAAGCAACAATTAGAACTGGACATAGAACAACAGACTGGTTCCAAATAGGAAAAGGAGTATGTCAAGATTGTATATTGTCACCCTGCTTATTTAACTGATATGCAGAGCACATCACGAGAAATGCTGGGCTGGATGAAACACAAGCTGGAATCAAGATTGCCAGAAGAAATATCAATAACCTCAGATATACAGATAATACCACTCTTATGTCAGAAAGCAAAGAACTAAAGAGCCTCTCAATGAAAATGAAAGAGGAAGTGAAAAAGTTGGCTTAAAACTCAACATTCAGAAAACTAAGGTCATGGCATTTGGTCCCATTATGTCATGGAAAATAGATGGGAAAACAACGGAAACAGTGACAGACCTTAATTTTTTGGGCTCCAAAATCACTACGGATGTTGACTGCAGCCGTGAAATTAAAAGACACTTGCTCTTCGGTAGAAAAGCTATGACCAAATTAGACAGCATATTAAAAAGCAGAAATATTACTTTGCCAATAAAAGTCTGTTTAGTCAAACCTATGGTTTTTCCAGTAATCATCTATGGATATAAGAATTGGACTATAAAGAAAGCTGAACGCTGAAGAACTGATGCTTTTGAACTGTGGTATTGGAGAAGACTCTTGAGAGTCCCTTGGACTGCAAGGAGATCTAACCAGTCCACCCTAAAGAAAATCAGTCCTGAATATTCATTGGAAGGACTGAGGCTGAAGCTGAAACTCCAATACTTTGGGCACCTGATGTGAAGAACTGACTCATTGGAAAGGACTCTGTTGCTGGGAAAGATGAAGGCAGTAGGAGAAGGGGACGAGAGAGGATGAGATGGTTGGATGGCATCATCAACTTAATGGACATGAGTTTGGACAAACTCTGGGAGCTGGTCATGGACAGGGAGGCCTGGTGTGCCACAATTGATGGGGTTGCTAAGAGTTGGACATGATTAAGTGACTGAACTGAACTGAACTGAATGGAATCAAGTGCCATTTTCCTCTAATTATATTCACACAACTAAAAAGTCAAGTTGTGACTGTTTTAACAGACCATGTAGAATTTCCATGTGGGAAGATAAATGTTACTTCATTTACTGGACTGAGAACTCTTTATGGACGGACACACTTATGTCCCTAACTGCAATTACCCTAAAGCTTGTTACTTCAGGACACTTTTGATTTGAATTCAATATATATGTTTAACCAATTAAATAACCTTAAATTCTAATAGAAAATAACAGTTAATAACATCTGTACTATTTATTGTTACGTAAAGTTTGCAACTGTCATTACTTCAATCTGGCACATCATTGTGAGGCTGCTAGCAAAGAAGAAGGACTCCATTCTCATTTTGAGTTCTGTGTCCAAAACCAGTTTACTGCTAATACTAAGAGATAACTCAATGTTGATCTGATTTAAATTTAAATAAAAGACTTAAAAAGGAAAACTGTGTTACATTGCCCTTAGCTGATATTGTTATGCCAATCCTAAATATGCATCATACTGTTAGAAGCTTAAATGATCAACAAAAACTGTTGGGTTTTTTTCAGATTTATTTTTTGCCATATTTTAAAATTAAGCAACTTTAGTTTCCTATTTATATATTTAATTTCAGTTAATTTACCCAATAGCAATATAAAGAAACAGACGTTTTAACTGATTAGGATAATCAGTTAAACACAACTTCCTATTGACATTGACATTGACATTGAAGTCGCTCAGTCCTGTCTGACTCTTTGCTACCTCATGGACTTGAGCTTACCAGCCTCCTCCATCCATGGAATTTTCCAGGCAAGAGTACTGGAGTGGGTTGCCATTTCCTTTTCCAAGAATCGAACCCTGTCTCTCTAATTATAGGCAGATGTTTTATCGTCTGAGCCACCAGGCTACTTCCTATGCCTGGCATCAAATGATAATTGAATTTGAAAAGTTAAATTTAGAGATAGAAAACAATCACTTGCACTTGATTTATAGTCCATTAACACTTTTTAGCATACTTTGTTTTGAAATATATTCAATTTTGCCTATATTAAAGATAAATCCTTGAAAAGGAATAACCTTTTTTTATAGTCCAAACATAAGTTCATTGTGATTGCAATTATTTCATAAGAAAGAGCAAGTTAAAAAAATACCATTATTGAATGTACAACAAATATTTACATCTTCTTTTTCCAAATGGTACTTTTATATATTATTAATGTGGTCATTATCAGTATAATACATAAAGTAATAAAATTAATTATTTCAGAATTAAGGTATAAAATAATAATTCAGTTTAGAGGCAAAGCCCCATTTTATATTATGTTTATGGCACTATCAGTTCAGTTCAGTTGCTCAGTCGTGTCCGACTCTTTGCGACCCCATGAACTGCAGCATGCCAGGCCTCCCTGTCCATCACCATCTCCCAGAGTTCACTCAGACTCACAACCTTCGAGTCCGTGATGCCATCCAGCCATCTCATCCTTGGTCGTCCCCTTCTCCTCCTGCCCCCAATCCCTCCCAGCATCAGAGTCTTTTCCAATGAATCAACTCTTCACATGAGGTGGCCAAAGTACTGGAGTTTCAGCTTTAGCATCATTCTTTCCAAAGAAGTCCCAGGGCTGATCTCCTTCAGAATGGACTGGTTGGATCTCCTTGCAATCCAAGGGACTCTCAAGAGTCTTCTCCAACACCACAATTCAACAGCATCAATTCTTCAGCGCTCAGCCTTCTTCCCAGTCCAACTCTCACATCCATACATGACCACTGGAAAAACCATAGCCTTGACTAGATGGACCTTAGTCGGCAAAGTAATGTCTCTGCTTTTGAATATACTATCTAGGTTAGTCATAACTTTTCTTCCAAGGAGTAACTGTCTTCTAATTTCATGGCTGCAGTCACCATCTACAGTGATTTTGGAGCCCCCCAAAATAAAATCTGACACTGTAGGGACCTATAAAGGAAAAACTCAATTTTCCTCATTCAGTGTAGGGAAAAACCCAGGTCTTTCCTACTGTGTATTTTTTCTATATGAGTCTCTTTCTTATCTCTTCTGACACTTCTGATCAACAAATATGTGGTGGTTTTTCCCATAACATGCAATTCTCTGTGACACCAGCTGGGTATCCTATAATTTAACTCAGTTCTGACACTATCTACCCAGAGATATTGTCATATCCCACAGGATAAATGTTCAGTATCACAAAAATTGCCCCCCAAATCCCAATTCAGAGGTCCATCACAACCCAAGAGTACCTCCTGTGCTTCTGACCAACCAGCTACAGATCAGAGATTCCAATGGCTCCTCTTTGGATTCAATTAATTTACTAGAATGACTCACAGAACTCAGGGAGCATTTACTTATGTTTACCAGTTTATTAAAGGATATGATAAAGTACACAGATGAACAACAAAATGAAAAGATACATGGTGAGGGCTCCAAATTCCACACTTTGGGGATTTTCTGGAGTCTTTATCACATGGGCAGAATTGATTATTAATTTCATTTTCAGCTCTTCTCTTTCCACAAGAAAATGAGGGGCAAAGTAAAAAATTCCAAGCTTCTAATTAAGGCTTCTTAAAATTCTTAAAGAGATGGAACTACCAGATCACCTTACCTTCCTCCTCTGAAGTCTGTATGCAGGTCAAGAAGCAACAGTAAGAACTGGACATGGAACAATAGACTGGTTCCAAATAGGGAAAGGAGAAAGTCAAGGCTGTATATTGTCACCCTGCTTATTTAACTTATATGCAGAGTACATTACGTGAAATGCTGGGCTGGATGAAACACAAGCTGGAATCAAGATTGCCAGGAGAAATATCAAAACCTCAGATACGCACATTAAACCACCCTTATGTCAGAAAGCAAAGAAGAACTAAAAAGCCTCTTGATGAAAAGTGAAAGAGGAGACTGAAAAAATTGGCTTAAAGCTCAACATTCAGAAAACTAAGAATATGACATCTAGTCCTATCACTTCATAGCAAATAGATGTGGGAACAATGGAAACAGTGACAGACTTTATTTCTGGGGGCTCCAAAATCACTGCAGATGATGACTGTAGCCATGAAATTAAAAGACACTTGCTCCTTGGTAGAAAAGCTATGACCAACCTTAACAGCATATTAAAATCCAGAGATATTACTTTGCCAACAAAGATCCATCTAGTCAAAGCTATGGTTTTTCCAGTCATGTGTGGATGTGAGAGTTGGACTATAAAGAAGGCTTGAGAGCTGAAGAACTGATGCTTTTGAACTGTGGTGTTGGAGAAGACACTTGAGAGTCCCTTGGACTGCAAGGAGATCCAACCAGTCCATCCTAAAGGAAATCAGTCCTGAATATTCATTGGAAGGACTGAGGCTGAAGCTGAAGCTCCAATACTTTGGCCACCTGATACAAAAAACTTACTCATTGGAAAAGACCCTGCTGCCAGGGAATATTTAAGGCAAGAGGAGAATGGGACAACAGAGCATGAGATGGTTGGATGGCATCACTGACTCAATGGACATGAATTTAAGCCGGCTCTAGGAATTGGTGATGGACAAGGAAGCCTGGCATGCTCCAGTTCATGCAGTCACAAAGAGTCAGACATGACTGAGAGACTGAACCAAACTGAATTATGGCTTAGTCTTTACAGAGACCAGCCTTCATCCAGGAATCATCCAGGAACCCACCCAGAATCGTCACATTACAACAAAAGAGGGCTTTCCTGTTGACTCAGTGGTAAAGAAACTGACTGGCAATGCAGGAAACATGGGTTCAACTCCTCATTCAAGATTTTGCCCCCTTACCATCTTGCTACAGCTTCTTGTTTGTCTTTGGACGTGGGGTATTATTTTTTGGTGGGTTCCAGCATCCCCCTGTGAATGGTTCTTCAACCATCAACAAACAGTTTCGATTTTGGTGCTCTAGCAGGAGGAGTCTAGTCAAAGCTATGGCTTTTCCAGTAGTCATGTATGGGTAGGAGAGGTGGACTATCAAGAAAGCTGAGCAACAAAGAATTGATGATTTTGAACTGTGATGTTGGAGAAGCCTTTTGAGAGTCCCTTGGACTGCAAGGAGATCCAACCTGTTCATCCTAAAGGAAATCAGTCCTGAATAGTCATTGGAAGGACTGAGGCTGAAGCTGAAACTCCAATATTTTTGGTCACTTGATGCGAAGAACTGACTCATTTGAAAAGACCCTGATGCTGGGAAAGATGAGAGGAGAAGGGGACGACAGAAGATGAGATGGTTGGATGGCACCACTGACTCAACAGACATGAGTTTGAGTAAACTCTGGGAGTTAGTGATGGACAGGGAGGCCTGGCTTGTTGCCATCCGTGGTGTCACAACAATTTGGACACGACTGAGCAACGAAACCGACTGAACTGAGCAGGAGGAGATGACCACACATCCTTCTACTCTACCATTTTGAACCAGAAGCCCTATTTTTTATTTCTAATACTGAGACTTTGATAATAAGTGTTAGTAAAATCTAGAAAGGCCCTGTTACATAATTCAAAAATACTGTCAATAATAGTTATTATAATACATATATTTTAGCAAGTTTATGTCAAAATGTGCAAGTGCTTATGCACTTCTGCGGGACTTTACAATAACCTAATTTCTACATGCCAACACAGTCCGGTATATACATATCACCCATTTAGATTTTAATGCTAAAGATAAAGGGATTTAA
This sequence comes from Oreotragus oreotragus, assembly GCA_006410675.1. Taxonomy (NCBI): domain Eukaryota; kingdom Metazoa; phylum Chordata; class Mammalia; order Artiodactyla; family Bovidae; genus Oreotragus; species Oreotragus oreotragus. The sequence goes on from SJYX01005738.1 coordinate 606,626, forward strand.
CACAAAGGGATTTTAGTGATATGAAAGAATATTTTTTCACTTATAAAAAAGCACATTTCAAAAATGGCCACAAGTAAGTAAAGAAATTGGTTCTAATTTTACACTTTACTGCTGGTCTCATTTTGAGCCTTATTTTTTGCTTGCATTTTTCTCCCCATCATTATGCCTCTAATTTATTTATCTCATATTATTAAATTGGCTAAGACCTTACATGCAATGTCGAATAGAAGTGATGATAGTGGGCTTCCTGTCTCATTTTTGAGTTTAAAAAGAATATTTAAAATATTTTATTATTGAGATGACTGAACTTCAAGGTGACCAATGTAAGTGACACAAAGCTAAACAGGATTTTGATTTTATAGAATTTTGTCCTGAAATAATAACCTTAACATCAAGGTCTTTGACTTTGATTATCTATATCAGTTCCCCAGAAATTAGATGAGTAATGGATTTAGAAATCTCAGCCTGCCCCCAATGGCACACCTGCACAGACATGCTCTTGGTTCAGCCCAGGTATCTGGTTAGCAAGGGGAGAGAGACTTAAATGCTTTTGTCTTCTTAAAAATATAGATATAGATATTGATAAATAAATCACCTCATTAACAACACTAATGAAATTGATTTCCCTTGCTGATTTTGTGATTAACCTCTCTACCCAATACTTTATTCATTTTCTTGTCCTGCCCCTGTTATCCTCAGGATTAAAAGTAACAAAAAGAAGGAGAGATTGCAACCAAGTAATTCCTTAATGGAGTTTTCTCAGTAACAGACCACTTTTTGTTTCTCATCTCTTGCTTAACAAAATTTTTAGGTTCCTGAACCTTTCCTGAGTTTCAAAAAGTCTGGCTCAAGTGTTAATAATCAGATGAGTGACAACATGTAAAGACAAAGAATAGCAGTCTGGCAGAAGAACAGGTAACATTTTCTATAATAGATCAGCCATATAGCAGAGTCACAGGACCTTTAGTTCCTACCTGAAGGACATAGATAACAGTGTCTGACACACATATATAAGTTGGTTTTTATGGAAGCCAGACTCCAACCAGATGGAAACTACTGACTCCAATGGCAAGCATGTAGACCCTAGACCAACTGGAACCAGAAAGTTGATTATTGAGATTCTCAAAACATCGCCCTGTTACTTCACCATTAAACAGGCTGAGAATTGTGTACTAACCAATCACACACCCTTTGACCCTGTCCTTCACATAGTTTTTTAAAAACCCTTCACTGAAAGCCATTTGGGAGTGTACGTCTTTTGAGCATGACTTTTGAGCTGCCCATACTCCTTGAATGGTACCTACGATAAGCCCTGTACTTTCCTTTATCACAAGCCCGTATCAGCAGATTACTTTTGCTGCATGTTGGGCAATCAAACCCAAGTTCAGTTTGTTAACACTATTGGTACAATGTAGAAGAATATATATATATAATTTTAAAAGTAGAGTCCTATACTTATGAAGATGTACTTTATATATTGTGATATTATATTACTAATTATTACTGGGCAACTGCACAGTGCCCAGGTGTATATTGCAAATCAAATCTTTGCAAACTAACTTCAGGCCTGCAAGTATGCCCTTTCTTCTCTAGTTTTCACTCTACATTAGTATAATAGAAAAAAAATAAGACTCCTTGTGGTCAAAATAAAATGAAAACAAAAAATCAAACAAAACTGGTGGCAGGGATCTGACCAAGCCCATGACATACCCATTAAACTGAAAACTACCAGTGATACTGGAGAATTTTATTTATTTTCTTGGAAAAAGCTGTTTAAAAAGCTACAAAAGTTGGTGACTGAAACAGAAAAGCCACAAAATTGTACATAAAAGATTAATTATTCTATTATTAATACTAGATAATATCTCAAAAATTTTATATGGAAAAATAAGACTGTATAAATGTTTATGCTTGTTATAAAAATGAAATATTATACTTTGAAACTAATTATAAAATCAGATGATAAATAATTGCATTATCATAATGTTTGAGATGAAAAGTAGCTATGGTTAAATAATCAAAAACAGGTATTTTATATACATACATCTCTGTCTCTCTGATTCCTCAGTACAAATGTATAGAAACAATTATATACATTTTGTGTATCTAAAATTTATACACATTATATATTTCTCATGTATAATGAAAATGTCATATCTATGTGCATTTCTGATCCTGGAGCAAAGAATATATAATAAAAAATAATTTTATGCAATTTATTAAGGAGAAACAACCACTGTAATTCTGTACTTCCTGTTACTGATGAAAATGACAAATCATGGGTTGGAGTCCAAGTGCTGTAAATGGCATGTTTCAAACAGCTGGGATCAAAATGCCTTTGGAACTGGAATAAAGAACAGGAATCTTTGAAAATATGACTCCCTACAAACAGTTACATGTAGGAGTGTGCATGTGTGTGTGTGTGTGTGTGTGTTCTGTGTTTAAAAATATACTTGCAGTTGATAATAAATAGCTAACTTTCTGATTTCTAGTGACTACCTGCCTTTGCTTAAAAAAATGCTACAAGAAGGATTCAAAATGATCTATAAAAAATTCTTTACACCAAATTATGTTCCATAATTATATTAATAGTTTTAATATTCAAGAAACATCAGTCAGAAACAGGTATTGGGATGATATAAATCAAAGTAGAGCCTCAAAACAAAAATAAATAAGGTCCTAATGCTACTTCTTTTGATAAAGGTGACTTTCAGCAGCAAAAATTCTATATTCTGTAGAATGCAACCACTTTGCCCACTGAATCAAGCAGAGTGTAGAGATACACAGGAAATACTATTGATTTTAAGCATTATTTGAACCAACAAACAGATTTAAAATGACCTTCCACTGTGATAACAATATCTATAATTTGAAGAGAGTTTGTAGAGGAAGAAATGTTGCAAGGTCTGGAGTAAGATAAATGGCAATTTATGGAGGTCAGTTGGCCAATTTCAGATCAAAATAGTTGATATTGCTACAAACCAGTAAATATATCAATGCAATTTCTGGAAAAATCACAATCTGAGGATACTTTAATTTTCAAGAAATTGTTTTACTAGTCACTCTGGAATTGCTTTATCTATAAAGTTAATCTTATAACTTTGGCATTTCCTGCTTTCAGCTATGTTCACAGCAATAGAATAGACTGGCTGTTAAAAAATGTAACTAGAGAAATTGATCTATTTTCAGGTTTGCTGAAATGACATTATATAATGACCTGTAAGTCTCAGGTCATTCCATGATTCAAAAAGTAGAAATAGTAATAATGAGTATGTTTTTACAAGTTAACTTCTTTTAACATGGATTGGATATTTTTCATTTAAACCTGGTAATGCTCTTTGAAGGTCTTTCTGTTCCTCTGTTTTATAAATAGTTAGACTTGGTACCCATGATTTCTGTAATTGATCTGGACTTAGGTTTAAACTTACAAATAGAAGTTAGTTCAACAATGCAGGATGAACAAGTTCTCGAGATATACTGTACAACATAGGGTCTATATGTAACAGTATGGTATTATATACCTACAAATTTACTAACCAGGTAGAGTTTATGTTAAATGTTCTTACCACACACACACAAATGATATAAAAATAAACTCATAAATAAAGGAGGAATGAGGTATCTTATAGGAATCTTGCAGAAGTGAGGGATAATTAATGGCCTTGATTGTGGTGATGATTTCACAGAGGTATGTTTGTCTTCTAATTTATAAAGTTAAATATCTGTAACTTTAAAATCTCAAATATCTTTAATAGAGTGTTCTTTTTAAAAACAGTTTAAAATAATTCAAAGTTTTCCATATATATTCAGTAATCTAAGTTGGAATAGCTTAGTGTAAATCATCATGTAGAGCTTCAGAGGTTACACAGCTTTAGAAGTTTATAATAATCAAACATGCTAAACAGAAAATAGGCAAAGTAACCCTACAAAAGGCAAAGTCATGTAGAATGAACACAAAATACTTCTAAAATTGCCCAGAGAAGGGACATTCTTCTAACCCAACAGAAAAATATTTGCCTTTCTAACCAGCTTCTACCTGGACCCTCAGAAACGTCCGATGTCTCATTGTTTGTCCTATTCTTTCAGCACTCATCTGTCAGAAAACTCCTCCCTTGCAGTCTCATGTTGGAAACTTGTATACCAAATACATCAAATTATGTTGTTGTGTTCTTACTCAACACATTATTTTGTCAGCTCAAACACTGTGTTCTTGTTCTTAATCTGGTTTAAAGCCAAAACATATTCTAATTAATAGGAGCTGAAGGAAGTATTTTAAGTATTCCCTGCTGATTGAGTCCTTTGAGAATTACTTAGAATTTCCTTGGTTGGATTTTTAAAATCATGATAGTCTTAGTTATTAGAATTTCCTTAAGAATGATTTTCCTAGAGGAAAAATTTCTAGACTTTTTTGAGGGCTCTGCAAATGTTTAATTGCATTCAGTCAGTTCAGTCGCTCAGTCGTGTCTGACTCTTTGTGATCCCACGAGCTGCAGCACGCCAGGCCTCCCTGTCCATCACCATCTCCCGGAATTCACTCAAACTCACGTCCATCGAGTCGGTGATGCCATCCAGCTGTCTCAGCCTCTGTCGTCCCCTTCTCCTCCTGTCCTCAATCCCTCCGAGCATCAGAGTCTTTTCCAATGAGTCAACTCTTTGCATGAGGTGGCCAAAGTACTGGAGTTTCAGCTTTAGCATCATTCCTTCCAAAGAAATCCCAGGGCTGATCTCCTTTAGAATGGACTTGTTGGGTCTCCTTGCAGTCCAACGGACTCTCAAGAGTCTTCTCCAACACCGCAGTTCAAAAGCATCAATTCTTCGGCATTCAGCCTTCTTCACAGTCCAACTCTCACATCCATTCATGACTACTGGAAAAACCATAGCCTTGACTAGACGGACCTTTGTTGGCAAAATAATGTCTCTGCTTTTTAAGATGCTGTCTAGGTTGGTCATAACTTTCCTTCCAAGAGTAAGCGTCTTTTAATTTCATGGCTGCAATCACCATCTGCAGTGATTTTGAAGTCACAAAAAAAGTCTGACACTGTTTCCCCATCTATTTGGCATGAAGTGATGGGACCAGATGCCATGACCTTAGTTTTCTGAATGTTGACCTTTAAGCAAGTGTCTATTATTGTATCCATTCATCTGCTCAAAAGAAAAATATTAGGTAGACTTAAAAAATCATCTGAAAATATCTTGATGTTTCTTATTTCAGTATATCAAAATCTGGAGAGCACAAAAGGGTAGGCAATAGTAGTTTTAAAATACTTTTTAAAAGGAACTTTGCTGTTATCCTTTAGCTTTATTTGCCCCCATTTGCTTTATTATTCTCTTTATCAATTAACATTTATGTATATTGCTTTGTCTGAAGCACTGAGAGTGAAATGGAGACATCATTATCCCAACCTCCATCATTAAATACTTCATGGTGTATTACATAAGAACAAGGTCATTCTTTTTCAAAACACCATTAATGAACTTTAACATTGCTATTATGTAATCCACAGTGTATATTCCATTTGTTAATATTTAGCTTTTTTCTTTTTTTCTGGCTCAGGATCTATTCCAGGACTACTCATCACATTTGTTTTTCATGTTGCTCTTGTTATTCAGTCATGTCTGACTCTTTGCAACCCGGTGAACTGCAACACACCAGGCTTCTCTATCCTTCACTATCTCCCTGAGTTTGCTCAAGCTTATGTCCATTGAGCTAATGATGCCATCCAATCATCTCACCCTCTGTCGCCTCTTTCTCCTCTTGCCCTCAATCTTTCCCATCATTAGGGTATTTTCCAATGAGTTAGTTCTTTGCATCAGGTGGCCAGAGTATTAGGAACATTGTTTCAGATTTTCTTTGTCTTTCTTGACCTTAACATTTTTGTAAAAGATCCCACAGTTTGAATTATTCTAATTTTCTCTCATGATTAGATTCATGTTATATTTTGGGGATGGAGGCAATGATAACACAGAAATGATGTGTCTATTACATATTTTGAGGAAATTTTTGTATAGTTCAGGTGGTCTCAGAACTAATTAACTGGAATCATGAAAGGAGAAGTAATGTATAAAAGATTACTCTGCCAGAAACATAAATTCATTTCTTTTTAATGAATTATTTATATTAATCCATATTGCATGCCAGGAACTGCAATAGATGTTAGAACAATATTGATAAAGATACTGAATGAGTAGCATCAGGGATCAGCAAACTACAATCTTCTGGCCAAATCCAGCCATGGCCATTCATTCCTGACTTGTTTATGGCTATTTTTGTGCTACATTAGCAGAGTGGAGTAGTAGTGACAGAGGCCTTTTGGATAACAAAGCTTAAGATATTTACTCTCTGGTTTTTCAAAGAAAAAAATTTTCCAATCCTGATTTTAAGATAGTGTAATTCTAGCTAATGCATTTTTTTTAAGATAAATAATCATTGTAAATATATGAGCAATGAGAAAAATAGGTTGCCAGTCATTGGCTTTATTTGGGGGAAATGAGTAGATTTTGATGTTGTATCTTATAAATGTTACACTATCTATGTAGTACAAAATATACAGTACTTTAATATCCTCTATTATAAATATCCTAGGACTTACTTGGGAAGAATAAGTGATGCCACTTAGCCAGAAATCCCTAATGTTTCTGAGTCTACTCTTCCCTACTGTTGTTCTCTTGTCTACTGCCAACCATAGACCTTACTTCAAAAGACTAAGCTCAGAAAGCTTCAGCATTTCCTGTGTCAGCAAAGACTTTCTTTTTGCTTCAAGCAATTTATTAAAGCAGGAATCAGATTGACTCTAGTGAAATATATTCCATCTTTCCTGAAGACAGAATTTTGTCCCATTTAAGAACTCTTCTGCTTATGTCTTGAGCAGAATCACATTTTCAAACTGGTGTCTGGACACGCGGATAAATCCCATTACCCAGTAATAGGATTTGTCTGCAAACCTCCTGTGCACTCCTTTGGTAAGTAAGAAGTCCTTCACAGTGGGCTGCTTTTTTTCTTTAGGTTTACTCTGACATCTGTCCAAATAATTTCACTCTATGATGCATTTGTTTCATTTAAACCCACCAAAAGTGTGAGACTAGTAGTTGATAAACTTCTTGAATAGCATCAGTATTCTCCCTCAATTTCATTCAAGGAGATGCTCTAAATTAAAGTCACAAAAAAAGTCTGACACTGTTTCCCCATCTATTTGGCATGAAGTGATGGGACCAGATGCCATGACCTTAGTTTTCTGAATGTTGACCTTTAAGCAAGTGTCTATTATTGTATCCATTCATCTGCTCAAAAGAAAAATATTAGGTAGACTTAAAAAATCATCTGAAAATATCTTGATGTTTCTTATTTCAGTATATCAAAATCTGGAGAGCACAAAAGGGTAGGCAATAGTAGTTTTAAAATACTTTTTAAAAGGAACTTTGCTGTTATCCTTTAGCTTTATTTGCCCCCATTTGCTTTATTATTCTCTTTATCAATTAACATTTATGTATATTGCTTTGTCTGAAGCACTGAGAGTGAAATGGAGACATCATTATCCCAACCTCCATCATTAAATACTTCATGGTGTATTACATAAGAACAAGGTCATTCTTTTTCAAAACACCATTAATGAACTTTAACATTGCTATTATGTAATCCACAGTGTATATTCCATTTGTTAATATTTAGCTTTTTTCTTTTTTTCTGGCTCAGGATCTATTCCAGGACTACTCATCACATTTGTTTTTCATGTTGCTCTTGTTATTCAGTCATGTCTGACTCTTTGCAACCCGGTGAACTGCAACACACCAGGCTTCTCTATCCTTCACTATCTCCCTGAGTTTGCTCAAGCTTATGTCCATTGAGCTAATGATGCCATCCAATCATCTCACCCTCTGTCGCCTCTTTCTCCTCTTGCCCTCAATCTTTCCCATCATTAGGGTATTTTCCAATGAGTTAGTTCTTTGCATCAGGTGGCCAGAGTATTAGGAACATTGTTGCAGATTTTCTTTGTCTTTCTTGACCTTAACATTTTTGTAAAAGATCCCACAGTTTGAATTATTCTAATTTTCTCTCATGATTAGATTCATGTTATATTTTGGGGATGGAGGCAATGATAACACAGAAATGATGTGTCTATTACATATTTTGAGGAAATTTTTGTATAGTTCAGGTGGTCTCAGAACTAATTAACTGGAATCATGAAAGGAGAAGTAATGTATAAAAGATTACTCTGCCAGAAACATAAATTCATTTCTTTTTAATGAATTATTTATATTAATCCATATTGCATGCCGGGAACTGCAATAGATGTTAGAACAATATTGATAAAGATACTGAATGAGTAGCATCAGGGATCAGCAAACTACAATCTTCTGGCCAAATCCAGCCATGGCCATTCATTCCTGACTTGTTTATGGCTATTTTTGTGCTACATTAGCAGAGTGGAGTAGTAGTGACAGAGGCCTTTTGGATAACAAAGCTTAAGATATTTACTCTCTGGTTTTTCAAAGAAAAAAATTTTCCAATCCTGATTTTAAGATAGTGTAATTCTAGCTAATGCATTTTTTTTAAGATAAATAATCATTGTAAATATATGAGCAATGAGAAAAATAGGTTGCCAGTCATTGGCTTTATTTGGGGGAAATGAGTAGATTTTGATGTTGTATCTTATAAATGTTACACTATCTATGTAGTACAAAATATACAGTACTTTAATATCCTCTATTATAAATATCCTAGGACTTACTTGGGAAGAATAAGTGATGCCACTTAGCCAGAAATCCCTAATGTTTCTGAGTCTACTCTTCCCTACTGTTGTTCTCTTGTCTACTGCCAACCATAGACCTTACTTCAAAAGACTAAGCTCAGAAAGCTTCAGCATTTCCTGTGTCAGCAAAGACTTTCTTTTTGCTTCAAGCAATTTATTAAAGCAGGAATCAGATTGACTCTAGTGAAATATATTCCATCTTTCCTGAAGACAGAATTTTGTCCCATTTAAGAACTCTTCTGCTTATGTCTTGAGCAGAATCACATTTTCAAACTGGTGTCTGGACACGCGGATAAATCCCATTACCCAGTAATAGGATTTGTCTGCAAACCTCCTGTGCACTCCTTTGGTAAGTAAGAAGTCCTTCACAGTGGGCTGCTTTTTTTCTTTAGGTTTACTCTGACATCTGTCCAAATAATTTCACTCTATGATGCATTTGTTTCATTTAAACCCACCAAAAGTGTGAGACTAGTAGTTGATAAACTTCTTGAATAGCATCAGTATTCTCCCTCAATTTCATTCAAGGAGATGCTCTAAATTTAACCTTTGTCTGGGAAAGAACCACAATTCAAAGTAACTTACAAAAGAAACCAACAGCTGTGTTCTTAGATGATGTATTAGTCACTATCATTTATAGGTCTCTGTCATTCAAGCTGCCTCAAAAATGTGGTTAAAAAACTGTTAAAGAATAGTAGTCTGAAAAATAAAAATGCTGCTGGTAACTTGACAGAACAAATATACTTTGGGAACTAATGACAACATGATCTAATTTTAGGGTAGAATGATAATTTTCATTAATAATAGTGTTACCAAACCAAACTTGGGTTTACTCACTTTCACACAATAAAAGAAACCTACTGACACCAGCTTGTGGTGAAAGAAAGTGCACTATATATTGTAGGGTACCAAGCAAGGAGCTAATGCTAAAGAGACCTGAACTCCCTATGGCTTCAGGGAAATGTTTTTAAAGATGGGGTTAGGGTTTGTGGTCAGCTTATGGGCATTTTTCTGACTGATTGATGGTGAGGTAATTGGAAGTCAACATCATCAACCTTCTGGTTTCAACCAGTCTGAAATCTACATACCTACAAGCAGCATAGAGTTAAATTCTTCTATTTTAGGTGTAAGTGGTTTCAGTATTTCAAAACAGCTCAAAGAATATGTCTCAGAATATTATCTACAGCCCTTGAGATGGAACTAAAGATCCCTGATTTTGTTTAATGGCTAAACTATTATTTTGTCTTGCTTAACAGTTTTCCTTTGTTGCTGCATTTTTTCTCACTTCTCTGATTAAATTTATTTTTGAACCCAGGGAAGGCCTAGAAGGCTAAAGTTTCTCTATAAACAAGATGCAGATGGAGGGCATGGGGAATGGGATTCTGTTCTTGATTCTGTTCTCTACTCCTTCCAATAGAGTCCTAATTAGTTACAATAGTACACCTTAGTTAAACTAGATCAGTAAGATTAAACTAAGTGAAGCTGGATCAAAACTCCAAAGTGTCCTTATGTGGTAACTTCTTTGCCTAGACCATCAATGCTAGTTGCTCACAAGAGGAGCCCTCCATGTCTTCCTCTGAACATGTCTCTTCTCTGTTTTCTGTCTAAATTTCTAAAGATACAGTACTAGTAGTTGCTAGAAAGTGATATTCTGTACCATGTTCCTTACTTATTTTACCTGTAATTCCTACAATCCTTTTGCCAAGAAGATATCATTGTCTCATAGCTAAGTGAATGGGCCATGGACTGGCTTTAATTCTTTAAAAGCCAATTAGTAATTGACAGAATTAGGGTAAAACATATCTAATGCCAAAGCCCCTTTACTTTTCCATCAGTGCTTTATAATTGCTGTTGGTGATTATTTGTCTGCATTAACTAAATGTAGGGCAAATTTTCACAATATTAACTGAAATTTGAATGCTCTTTGTTCTCACTGAGCTTTATTTCATGCCAAAATCCCATTTTTCCTAATTGCAAAATTATACGGTAACCAAAAAAGCTTTGCAGTGACAGTGAGACTGCATTATCCGTGCATTATTTGAAATCTACTGATTACTTTATTGCCTGATAGATGCCAACCTGACGCAAACAGGAAGACTTCAGGATATTGAACTTTTTCTTGTCAAATTATCTTAAAAATTTCTTGTCAAATGATGTCAAACCTTAAATATGCTTCCAACTTATGTACTCTAAGTTTTATGTTTCTCATGTTTTATGTGAGAAACTGTATCTTCAAGTTAGTTCAAATATTAGTAAATTTAATTGTTTTAATTAATCTTCATTTTAAAAGTTTTAGTTGTTTTTAGAGACAAAGCAAATAGCCATAATTTTATATGGATCCATACAAAATTTAAAAGTAATACCTGTATATAAATTTACCAGGCTAAGTGGACTTTACTTATTACCATGTTAAATGCACACTAATTTTAAACAGAGATAACAGATGTTACTGGAAACCTCCTCCCAAGACTTACTGTGAGATGCTGGAACCATCTCTACAAATATCAGACACCATCTCAACCTCTTCTACTTCTGACTTTATAAGAAAAATGAGTAGAAAAAGACAACAGAAGTAGAAACCATTTATTTTACAGAAAATGAAGTGTATATATTAAGAGTTATTATCTTTGCCCAAAATAAGTTGAGGAATGTCAGAAAAGGGACAAATGGGAAGTCTCCAAGAGAATAGCTTGTGTTGCATAATGCATATAAAAGGAGAGATTACCTGATTGAATTTCTAAGTCTTCAGAGCCATGAATACTGGAGTGACACATGAGCAGTAGGGTGGAAAGGGACTAAAAATGTGGAGTCCAGATAGAAAAGAAAAATCTCCAATGGACTAGAAGATCATAAAAGGAAGAAGAAGAAAATAGAGCTGTTCAAGTGGCCACTAGTTCAAGTAAGGTCATGCCTCAACAGGAAAGAGAAGTGGAGACATAGGCTCACTGGGAGACATAGTCACTCTCTATAGAGAGAGACCTTATTAAAAGCTAGGATGATTGTGAGGAGTTGAGGAGTAGCCCAAACACATACCCACTCCTTCCTACACTGATAAAGACCACTAGAACGAAACAGGACCAAGCCAAAGCCATGCAAGGATCTTGTCCCATCGCTGGTATGCAATTTAAAAAATTGGAGTCTTGTCTCCTCTATCTGAATTCCATATCCCCATCCTGTAGGCAAATGCTGAGGAAGAAATAGAAGAGCAGTAGAAAATCAAACCATTATTTTCCTCCCATTTTGTCTCTCCCAAGCCATACATATTACCAACAGTTCAGTTCATTTCAGTCACTCAGTCGTGTCCAACTCTTTGTGACCCCATGAATCACAGCACACCAGGCCTCCCTGTCCATCACCAACTCCCGGAGTTTACCCAAACTCATGTCCATTGAGTTGATGATGTCATCCAGCCATCTCACCCTCTGTCATCCCCTTCTCCTCCTGACCTCAATCTTTCCCAGCATCAGGGTCTTTTCAAATGAGTCAGTTATTTGCATCAGGTGGCCAAAGTATTGGAGTTTCAGCTTCAATATCAGTCTTTCCAATAAACACCCAGGACTGACCTCCTTTAGGATGGATTGGATCTCCTTGCAGTCCAAGGGATTCTCAAGAGTTTCTCCAGCACCACAATTCAAAAGTATCAATTCTTTGGTGTTCAGCTTTCTTTATAGTCCAACTCTCACATCCATACAAGACTACTGGAAAAATCATAAACTTGACTAGACAGACTTTTGTTGGCAAAGTAATGTCTCTGCTTTTTAATATGCTGTCTAGGTTGGTCATAACTTTTCTTCCAAGGAGTAAGCATCTTTTAATTTCATGGTTTCAATCACCATCTGCAGTGATTTTGGAGCCCCCAAAAATAAAGTCTGACACTGTTTCCCCATCTATTTGCCATGAAGTGATGGGACCGGATGCCATGATCTTCGTTTTCTGAATGTTGAGCTTTAAGCCAACTTTTTCGCTCTCCTCCTTCACTTTCATCAAGAGGCTTTTTAGCTCCTCCTCACTTTCTGCCATAAGGGTGGTGTCATCAGCATATCTGAGGTTATTGATATTTCTCCCNAGCCCCCAAAAATAAAGTCTGACACTGTTTCCCCATCTATTTGCCATGAAGTGATGGGACCATATGCCATGAACTTAGTTTTCTGAATGTTGAGCTTTAAGCCAACTTTTTCACTCTCTTCTTTCACTTTCATCAAGAGACTCTTTAGTTCTCCTTCACTTTCTGCCATAAGGGTGGTGTCATCTGCATATCTGAGGTTATTGATATTTCTCCTGGCAATCTTGATTCCAGCTTGTGCTTCCTCCAGCCCAGCGTTTCTCATGAGGCACTCTGCATATATGTTAATAAGCAGGGTGACAATGCTGAGACCTGACAGAAGTCATGACTGGCTTCAAGGACTAAAGTGGGCCAGAGGTGCAATCACGGGAAAAACTGGGTCATTGCCCAGAAGGAACTGAGATCATCCTTCCCCCGACCTTGGGGCTCAGCCAGTCAGCATATTCCCAGGCTCCCAGATAACATGAAAAGTCTCCTAAGCAAGCCCGCACATGCAAAAATTTAGCCAATTAATAGATGCCAAAAACCCCTTGCAACCAATCCACCCTTGCCAACTCCCTGTCTTTGTTTTAAACCTATAAATACTGCTGTAATTCAGGGCTTGGGGCTCTTGCTCCACTCCACTGTGTTGGATGTGGTGGGGGCCCTGGCTTGAGTCAGAAATAAATTCCCTGTTTGCTTTTGCATTGCCGTGGAGGTCTTATTTTCTCAGTTTTGGGGACTCAGACTGCAGGCATAATATTTGGGGGTTTGTCCGGGATCCCCTGACTGAGAAGAACAACACTTTCCAGGCATAAGGGAAGCCTCACTAGGAGGAAATAAGTCTGGACACCAGCATCAGGTCAGGGGGCAAAAGAGTCGCCCGGCCAGCATAAGTCCGCAGCCCAGCGAGCGTGCAGGAAGGCAGCTGGCTCTGGTAAGGAGAAAGCTTTCATCAGGTTTGGTCAGGGGCAAATTAGTCATCCTAACTAGCATAAGGCCAAGGCCCAGTGAGCGTGCTGGAGGGCAGCTAGCTCTGGGGGGTGGGGGGGAAGAGAGAAGTTCTCTTGATCCTGAATCTGGTGGGCAGTGGACGCCCTTCGGTAAGGTAACTTTGGGGAACAGGACAACAACAACCCGGGATAAACCTAGTTCAGTGTTTTCGGCTGATATTTGTTTGTCTTTTGTCTGTCGCTTGTTTCTGTGTGCCAGTGCCGTGCTTGCTTTTTGTGTGTTTATTGTGGGTGCTGCCATCATGGGTCAAAGTTATTCTACACCACTGTCTGTAATGACTGATCATTTTTCCGATTTTAAGTCCCAGGCCCAAAATCTGTCGATGCTAGTGAAGAGGAGCAAACTAGCAATCCTGTGCTCATCTGAGNCATGGGTCAAAGTTATTCTACACCACTGTCTGTAATGACTGATCATTTTTCCGATTTTAAGTCCCAGGCCCAAAATCTGTCGATGCTAGTGAAGAGGAGCAAACTAGCAATCCTGTGCTCATCTGAGTGTCTGGCATTTGGGGTCGGCTGGCCACCAGAGGGAACTTTTGGTTTGCCTGTCATCCTGGCGGTCAAAGAAAAAATAATGGCTCCTGATCCTCGGGGCCATCCAGAATAAGCTCCTTTCATCCTGGTCTGGCAAAAGCTAGTAGAAGACCCTCCAGCTTGGCTGAAACCCTTTATTCATAACCCCCCTAGTGCTTCCTTTCCACAGGTCCTGGTCGTGGAAGTCTCCAAGGAAGAAGACCGTGAGGCACGGGAGAGCCGGAAAAGCCGATACTCCAGGAATCATCTCTGTACCCTAGGCTGATTGACTTAGACACTGAAATCTCACTTCCCCCATACATCCTGCCACCCTTGCCTCTGCAGGTACCGCAGGTGTCGTCTGGAGAACAAAGAGGGGATCCAGAACCCTCGACTCCGCAGCAGGAGGGGGGGCCGTCCCAGGGAATTTGCGGAAGGACCCAAGGGGGCGGAGACTCATCTGACTACCGGAGCCGAGAGGCCCCTTTGTCTACCATTTGGGCGTTTCTTGTCCAGGTCGGGCCAGCAAATTCTGATGGTGAACGGACCTACAAATCCTGGCCTTTCTCCACGAGCGACTTATATAACTGGAAAGCTCAAAACCCCTCTTTCTCTGAAAAACCCCAAGGTGTCATCCGGAGAACAAAGGAGGGACCCGGAACCCTCCGGTCCGCAGCAGGAGGGGAGGCCGGCCCAGGGAACTCGCGGAAGGACCCGAGGGGGCGGAGACTTGTCTGACTACAGGAGCCGAGAGGCCCCTTCGTCCACCGTCCCGGCGTTTCCTGTCCGGGTCGGGCCAGCAAATTCTGATGACGAACGGACCTACCAATACTGGCCTTTCTCCACGAGCGACTTATATAACTGGAAAGCTCAAAACCCCTCTTTCTCTGAAAAACCCCAAGGCCTTATTGATCTTTTGGAATCTATCCTGTTTACTCACAACCCCACCTGGGATGATTGTCAGCAGCTGTTGCAGGTGCTTTTCACCATGGAGGAGCGAGAACGAATCTTGTCGGAGGCACGGAAAAACGTGTTAGGAGTGGATGGAAGACCCACCACGCAGCTCCACCTGATCGAGGAGGGGTTCCCTTTGTTGCAGCCGAACTGGGATTTTGAACGCACTGAAGGTAGGGAGCGTCTCCGAGTGTACTGCTAGACTCTGATGGCTGGCCTCCGGGCAGCCGCCAGGAAACCGACAAATTTGTCTAAGGTAAATCTAATAAGGCAAGAGCTGAACCAGAGCCTGGCAGCCTTTTTAGAGAGGTTAATGGAGGCTTTCAGGCAGTATACGCCCATGGACCCTCAGGCTGATGAGTCACGCACAGCAGTCCTACTAGCCTTTGTTACTCAGGCAGCTCCGGATATCAGGAGAAAATTACAAAAGATAGAGAGGCTGGGAGAACAGACAATACAGGATCTGGTGAGGGCGGCTGAAAAAATGTTTAATAACAGAGAAACTCCTGAGGAGAGGGAGGAACAGATTAGATGGGAGGAAAGGGAATATGTGGAATGGATTAGAACAAACTTGTCTAAGGTAAATCTAATAAGGCAAGAGTCGAACGAGAGCCCAGCAGCCTTTTTAAAGGGGTTAATGGAGGCTTTCAGGCAGTATACGCCCATGGACCCTCAGCGCAGCAGTCGTACTAGCCTTTGTTAGTCAGGCAGCTCTGGATATCAGGAGGAAATTACAAAAGATAGAGAGGCTGGGAGAACAGACAATACAGGATCTGGTGAGGGTGGCTGAAAAAGTGTTTAATAACAGAGAAACTCCTGAGGAGAGGGAGGAACGGATTAGACGGGAGGAAAGGGAATATAGGGCTGAAGAAAACCGGAGGAATCAAAGGGAGCTGGCTCAAATCCTCTTTGCGGGGGCAAGAACGGGGCCTGATTCCCAGAGAACTAGAGACATCCGGTCAGGTGGAGGAGAAAAACCAGCTAGACAGGCCCTAAAGAGAGACCCATGCACGTACTGCAAAGAGCAGGGACACTGGAAGCATGAGTGCCCCAAAAGAGACCTGAAGAGAAAGACTATAAGAAAGGAGGAATCTCCCTCGGGGACCCGCGTCTTATATGCAGAACTAGAGACACCCGGTCAGGTGGAGGAGAAAAACCAGCTAGACAGGCCCTAAAGAGAGATCAGTGCGCGTACTGCAAAGAGCAGGGACGCTGCAAAGACCATGAGTGCCCCAAAAGAGACCTGAAGAGAAAGACTGTAAGAAAGGAGGGATCTCCCTCGGGGACCCGCGTCTTACATGCAGGGGAAGACAATGACTAGGGGGGTCAGGGCCCGGCCCCCCCGCCTCCGAGTCCTGGGTAACTATCAATGTGGAGGGGAAACCGGTCGGCTTCATGGTGGATATGGGAGCCCAGTACTCAGTTCTCAATCAAAAGTTTGGGCCGATGTCCAAAAAAGACTAGTTTGGTCCAGGGAGCCACCGGGACAAAAAGGTATTACTGGACTACTAAACGAAAAGTGGACTTGGGGGCCCAACGGGTGTCTCATTCATTTTTGGTGATACCAGAATGTCCGGCCCCTTTATCAGGAAGAGACCTATTGTCCAAAGTCAATGCGCAAATCCACTTTGACTCTGGAGGGATATTGGTCATGGACGGGCTTGGACAACCAATTCATGTTTTGTCTCTGGCACTGAGGGGTGAATACAGACTATATTCACCAAAGCCTCCTGCGGCTATGGATCCTGATATGCAACCGTGGATCCAAAAATACCCTCTGGCCTGGGCAGAAACAGCAGGAATGGGACTGGCCAAACAAAGACCTCCCATCATTGTTGAATTAAAAGCAAATGCTACTCCTGTGAGGGTAAAACAGTACCCCATGAGTCAGGAGGCACAGCAAGGAATCACACCTCACATACAGGATCTCCTGGGAGTAGAATTCTCAAAAAGTGCCGGACCCCATGGAACACTCCCCTGCTGCCGGTGAAAAAGCCCGGAGGAACAGACTTTAGACCACTCCAAGATCTTTGTGAGGTCAACAAACGGGTGAGTGATATTCATCCCACTGTCCCTAACCCATAGACCCTCCTGAGCATCTTGCCACCAGATTATGTCTGGTATACAGTTTTGGACTTGAAAGATGCTTTTTTTAGTCTGCCGCTGGCCACCCAGAGCCAGGAGATCTTCACATTCGAATAGACTGATGAGGACGGCCAGATTGTGGGGCAGCTGACCTGGACTCGCCTTCCACAAGGATTCAAAAACTCACCGATGTTATTCAATGAGGCTCTGGGCGAAGACCTCTGTGAGTATCGAACCAGCCACCCTGATGTTGTTCTGTTGCAGTATGTAGGTGACATCATGCTGGCTGCTACTACTAAGGAGGTATGCCTAAAAGCCACAGGTGATCTCCTCCAGACTTTGGGGACATTGGGGTACCGGGCAAGTGTGAAGAAGGCCCAAATTGCTAGACAGGAGGTCATTTATTTGGGATATAAAATAAAACAGGACTCAGGCTATGAAAGAGACTGTTCTACGGATCCCCAAGCCAACAACTCCCCAGCAGGTGAGAGAGTTTTTAGGGACTGTTGGGTACTGCAGGCTACGGATCCTGGGGTTCACAGAAAAGACCCGGCCTTTATACGAAGGAAGCAGAGAAAATAAGGACTGGACTTGGACTGAGCCAATGAGACAGGCATTTCAGGAACTTCAACAGGCGTTACTAGAAGTGCCAGCCCTTGCCCTCCCTGACCCGATTAAACCATTTCAACTGTTTGTGGATGAAAAGCAGGGAGTAGGAAAGGGAGTTCTGACGCAGCCATGGGGACCTTAGAAGCAGCCTGTGGCATATCTCTGTAAACAACTGGATCCAGTAGCTGCGGGATGGCCACCTTGTCTCCGTATCATCGAAGCCACTGCCCTCCTTGTCCATGAAGCTGACAAGCTGACTTATGGATAGCGTCTCCTGGTCTACATTCCTCATGCCATAGAGGGGATCCTCAAACAGCCACCGGGTAAGTGGATTTCTAACGCTCGCTTAACCCATTACCAGGCCCTGCTGCTGGATGCTCCCTGGATACACTTTCAGACACCTTGTGCTCTGAACCCTGCCACTTTGCTGCCCATCCCGGAGGAGGACAGACCCCTCCATGACTGTTGAAATGCTAGCTGAGGTAACCGCCATACGGAAAGACCTCAGCGACTTGCCATTAAAAGACAATGAGCTGGTATATTTCACGGATGAGAGCAGTTATATAAAGGATGGACAGAGAAAAGCGGGGGCAGCCATAGTAGATGACACTGGGAGGGTCATCTGGGCTGAGGCCTTGCCCCCTGGAACATCCTCCCAAAAAGCAGAAGTGATAGCTGTGATACAAGCACTAGAGAGGGCAAAAGGAAAAAGAGTCACTATTTACACTGACAGCCGGCATGCGTTCAGCACTGTGCACATTCAAGGCCCTTTATACAAAGAACGGGGGCTCTTGACGGCGGAGAGAAAAGAGATTAAGAACTTACTTGAGATTCGCAGACTCCTGGCAGCAGTCCACTTGCCCCGAGCAGTATCCACAGTACATGTCCCAGGACACCAGAAAGGGGAAGATGCCCGGGCCCGGGGGAACCAAGCTGCCAATGCAGCAGCCCGTGAGGCAGCTGCTGGAGATTACAGGACCTCTGTACTGACTGTAGGATTGCCACTGCCAGGGATGGGAACACTTCTCCCAAGCCCCATATGTTCCCCCTCTGATTTACGCTGGGTGCAAGATAATACCACCCGTCCTGTTGGCGAAAACGGATGGTGTCGAGACCACAATGGCAACCTGTTGCTCCCTGCCGACCTGGGCAAGCACCTTTGCACCCATTTACATCAAACCACCCATTTGGGAGAAAGGAAGACTTTGACACTCCTACAAACAGCGCAGCTGCGGTTTCCCCAGCAGAAGAAAACCATCCAAGATATAGTCCACACCTGCAAGGCCTGTCAGATGATGAGACCGGGAAAAGGACAGCACACAGGTGTGAGATATCTGGGGGAAAGGACAGGGCATCATTAGGAGATAGATTTCACTGAGGTAAGGCCAGGCAAGTATGGGTATCGATACCTACTAGTTTTGGTTGATACATTTTCCGGGTGGGTAAAAGCTTATCCCACTAAAAAGGAGACAACAGTAATGGTGGCTAAAAAGCTCCTAGAAGAGATTATACCTAGGTTTGGGCTGCCAGCATCTATCGGCTCTGATAATGGACCTGCATTTGTGAATAAAATTGTGCAGGGACTGGCCTCAGCCCTGGGGACCCAAAGGAAGTTACATTGCGAGTACAGTCCCTAGAGCTCAGGGTAGATAGAGAGAATGAATTGGACCCTAAAAGAAACTTTGACAAAACTGGCAATAGAGACTGGCAGGGGCTGGGTGACCCTCCTTCCCTTCGTGCTCTTTCAGGCACACAATACCCCCTATAAACTAGGTCTGACTCCCTTTGAAATTGTATATGGAAATCCACCCCCCATTTGTCCAGTGTTTGAGGGGAAAAATAGACCATCTCTCTCATTGCGTGCTTTTCAACAAGAGATGCTAGCTTTAAGTAAAGTACATAAACATATCTGGTCACTGATATGGGAAATCCATAAAGACCGAAACAAAGGAACGATCCCATCCCATAATACAGGACCAGGAGATTGGGTTTGGGTTAAAAGACATTAGTACAACGTTAATTTCTACCTTGCTTGGTCCACTTATTTTACCCCTACTTATCCTGACCTTTGGCCTTTGCATTTTAGACAGATTAATAACCTTTGTAAAAGAACGTATCAGTACAGTTCAAGTGATGATACTGAGACAACAATATCAGGCAGTGTCTCAGAATGGAGAGGAAGATTCCTCTCCATGAACAAAGGACAGGGGTGAATGTTGAGACCTGACAGAAGTCATGACAGGCTTCAAGGACTAAAGTGGGCCAGAGCTACAATCACGGGAAAACTGGGTCACTGCCCAGAAGGAACTGAGATCATCCTCCCCCCGACCTTGGGGCTCAGCCAGTCAGCATATTCCCAGGCTCCTAGATAACATGAAAAGTCCCCTAAGCAAGCCCACATGTGTAAAAATTTAGCCAAGTAATAGATGCCAACTCCCTGTCTTTGTTCTAAACCTATAAATACTGCTGTAATTCAGGGCTCAGGGCTCTTGCTCCACTCCACTGCATTGGATGTGATGGGGGCCCTGGCTTGAGTCAGAAATAAATTCCCTTTTTGCTTTTGCATTGCCATGGAGGTCTTGTTTTCTCAGTTTTGGGGACTCGGACTGTGGGCATAACAACAATACACAGCCTTGACGTACTTCTTTTCCTATTTGGAACCAGTCTGTTGTTCTATGTCCAGTTCTAAGTATTACTTCCTGACCTTCATACAGGTTTCTCAAGAGGCAGGTCAGGTGGTCTGGTATTCCCATCTCTTTCAGAATTTTCCACAGTTTATTGTGATCCACACAGTCAAAGACTTTGGCATGGTCAAAAAAGCAGAAATATATGTTTTTCTGGAACTCTCTTGCTTTTACTATAATCCAGTGGATGTTGGCAATTTGATATGGCTCCTCTGCCTTTTCTAAAACCAGTTTGAACATCTGGAAGTTCACAGTTCATGTATTGCTGAAGCCTGGCTTGGATAATTTTGAGCATTACTTTACTAGCATGTGAGATGAGTGCAATTGTGCAGTAGTTTGAGCATTCTTTGTCACTGCATTTCTTTGGGATTGGAATAGAGGAGAGGAATGCTTTGACGCAGGCAAGAATTTTTTTACAAAGTTAAATAAGACTGATCAGAACATTATTTATTCACTCAGGATGATTTTAAGTGAATGTAAAGGAGGCTTGCATATAGGCCAACTGTAGGACAGTGATTAGTATAAATGCAAATATTATCATTTTATACATCATTGAGACAGAACTTAAGTAGAGGGTTATAAAAATTTTAAATGCCAATGCTATAATCATGTTCCTTTCCAAAATTGTGTTCTTGTGGTTCTCATAAACCATAAAAGCTGTTGTCACTTAGATACAATAATTTATATTATCAATTGTTCCTTATGATCAAACAGAAGTGCATCTTCATGACATGGTATGTGTCTTTTTGTGACATAGGAAGGAAAGAAATGGATAGATAGGCAGGAGGAAAGGGTTTACGCTATGATAAACAGGAAAGGTAACTGTTATAGCAATAGTGAACATTTAAATACTTTTATTTTAATTCTCATTATTCCTGTATCTAAACTGCTAAAATGATAATACTATTTTAGCAAAAATTTTGGGGCTAGTTAGGGTTTCTCTGGTGGCTTAGATTGTAAAGAATCGGCCTGTAAAGAATCGGAGACCCAGGTTCAATTCCTTGGTTGGGAGGATCCCTTGGAGAAAGGAATGGCAACCAACTCCAGTATTCTTACCTGGGAAATTTCATGGACTGAAGAGCCTGGCAGGCTACAGTCCATGAGGTCAGAAAAACTTGGGACATGACTGAGCAACTTTCACTTACCCATACACTTACTTATTAGAGTAAGAGGAAAGGGATTTGATTACTCTTGAAATGTATACATTAAATATAATCTTATTGGTGGGGAAGGAGAATTCAATTGAGGCTGCTTTTCATAAAAGAACAGGCAGGATGAGACCCTCTGAGAGCGATTCTCCATTAATAATGAAGTCTAACCAGACTGGTGACCCAGACTGTTTCCTAAATAAAGCATTTGTCTAGGCTCTGGCTGGTGTCCAGGGGAGCCTATAATTTTCAGATTTTACCTCTCTCATCCTCTTCCCTGAGTTAGAGTAATAAACTGCTAACTTGTCATTCTGTTCCCAGAGATCAGGTTATTGTTTTGTTGAGAAAGAATTCAGAGATGGATGTAAGAAAAGCAAAGCAAGAATTTGTTAAGCCACAGTGTGCTCTTAAGGGAAGAGCAGGCAGACTCAAGTGAGTAGCTATGCTGAGGCTGGGTGTCTTTGGCAAGTTGGTTACTACAGGGTGTGAAAATGAATGCACAGAATATTCATTGGAGAGGAAGGGGGGTTTGGGGTCTGATATTTCCTGATTTTTCCTCCCAGCTCCACCTTCCTGAAAAGAGGAGGAATTTTGTCCTTATTTAATCTTTATTTTTCCTAAAGCATTTTTTTAAAATTGAGGCATAGTTGATTTACAATATCATGTTAGTTTCAGGTATACAGAAAAGCAAATATTTTATAAATATATTTGTGTATATATATAGTCATATATATATATGTTTTTTCAGATTATTTTCCCTTGTAGGTTATTACAAAATATTGAACATATTCTCTGTGCTATATAGTGGGTCCTTATTGGTTATCCCTTATTTAGTTTTGATTGGAAGTGTCAAGATGTTGGTGCATGATGGGTACTTCTTATCTACAAGGCTAATTTTATTGTAACGAGAACATAATGAGCAAAGGGGTTACATTCTAATGCTGGAGATTCCTGCCTTTTCCCATCTTTCTTTATCTGCCTTTATGACCTTTGTCACTCCAAAATTTATGGTTTCTTGTCAGTCCAGAGGTTCTGGCTTCTCTTTGTCTGCCCAAGGACCCCCTTTGTTCATAAGACTTATAGTTTCCTTCCACATGGCCTGTGCCCACTCCTTTTTTCTGCTCATATCTAGCTATCTGTCTGCTCTAACAGTTTTACAGCTTATTTTAAAAACAGAAACAGAATATCTCAATAAAATAAATCAGATCATTACACAACTCTGCTTAAAAAAAAAAAAAAAACCTTCTAAAGTGAAAAAAAGAAAAAAATGAAGTCCTTAAAATGGCCCATTTGGCCCCACAAAATTTGATTTACCACTGTGGCTTTCATTATCTGTTTAATGTCATTTCTTTCTAACCACCTGCCCCCCTGCCCCACTATTGTTTCTTTTCCATTAACCTTATGCTGATATCTTATGCTTTTCCTTACTAACCTTATGCTGATCTTCAAGCACATCAGGCCACAGGGTCTTTGCAATGACAACTCCCTCTGTCTGGAACACTCTCTTACCAAATACCTACATAACTCGTATCCTCACCTTAAAGTCTTCACTCAAATATCACCTGTAATCTGAGCACTCTATTTATATTTGTCATGTACTTCACCCAGTCCCTATTTTGTAGATACTTTAATGTAGCAGAACCAATTGGTCAATAAACCTATCTTTTAATTTTCTGATCTTATTTTAATGAGCACTTTTAGACTCAAATGTCCCAAATTCATGACAAATTATGTCATCAAATTAATTTTTACTATGTTTGAAGCTGATGAGAGTTATGAAAGAACATTTAAAAAGAACAAGCAAGACATTATTTATGAAATACATTTTGTAAGGATATAGCTGCCATAGAGCTATTGGGTCACCAGGTGCATTGTCATTGAGCAGTAATATTTTGACAGAAACCTTTTTTTTCTGATCAATGGTAGATCTAAACAATGGGCTTAAAGCATTCAATAAACCATATTGTTAACAGATGTGCTGTCATCTGAGCTTTGTTGTTACATTTATAGAGCGCAGGAAGAATAAACATTATAATTCTAAGAGTTTTCACAATGGTAGGTGAACATTGCTGCTAAGTCTCCTCAGTCGTGTTCGACTCTGTGCGACCCCATCGACGGCAGCCCACCAGGCTCCCCTGTCCCTGGGATTCTCAAGGCAAGAACACTGGAGTGGGTATTGGCTTCAACTTAAAGTCATCAGCTGGATTAGCCCCTAACAAGAAAGTCAGAATGTACTTTGAGACTCTGAAGGCAGATATCAATTTATCCTCTCTAGCTATAAAAGTCTTAGATGGCATCTTCCAATGAAAAAATGTTTTGTCTACATTGAGATTCTATTGTGATGAGACCCAAAAGTGTCCAGAAGTTGTCTTTGCCTCATTGCCATGCTAAAATTTCCACCCCAAAAGGGGGAACTGGAGCTTTTCTAGACATGATTAGTATCTTGTGCAATGGAGCACTATGCACTGCACATGTTCTGGCTGTTTCTGGAAATTGCTGCCCCTTTCCACAAATTCTGATAGCCCACTCACTTCTTACCCTTTAAAAGTTTTCTATTCCCTGCCTTCCACCCAAGGAAAGGTAGTCTTTAGAGTAGGAGCTCTCTCTTTCCTATTCCTTGATCAACAAATATAGTTTCTGCTGTGCTTTGTAGTAAAACTAAAGAAAATCTATTGCTTAGTGTGGGTTTAGTCACTAAATCGTGTCTGACCCTTGAGACCTCATGGACTGGCTCTTCTCTCCACTTGATTTTCCAGGCAAGAATACTGGAGTGGGTTGCCATATCCTTCTCATGGGGATATTCCTGACCAGGGATCAAACCCATGTCTCCTGGGTCTCCTGCACTGTAGACAGATTCTTTACTGACTGAGCTACAGGGAATCCAACATTGTTTGGTGTAATCACCTTCATTAATTTTCTTAGCTAGATCTTCTGAATAGCTTGCTTCAGCTTTTCCATCAGCTCTTGGTGCTTCATCTTGCACTCATGTTATAGATATGGCTTTTTCCCTTAAATTTCATGAAAGAAA
Organism: Oreotragus oreotragus; assembly: GCA_006410675.1. Taxonomy (NCBI): domain Eukaryota; kingdom Metazoa; phylum Chordata; class Mammalia; order Artiodactyla; family Bovidae; genus Oreotragus; species Oreotragus oreotragus. The sequence continues at coordinate 631,446 of SJYX01005738.1, forward strand.
CTCTTTAAACTTCAAATTTTCTCCTAAAGTTCTCTTACCTCCTTCAGCCTTCATGGAATTGAAGAGAGTTAGGGCTTTGCTCTGGACCTAGGCTTTGGTTTAAGGGAATGTTGTAGCTGATTTGTTCTTTCCAGATCACTAAAATGTTCTCCATTATCAGTCATATGGCCATTTTGCTTTCTTATCATCCATATGTTCACTGGAATAGCACTGTTAATCTCCCTTAGAAGTTTTCCTTTGCAACCACAATGTGGTTGACTGTTTCAGCCTGTCTCAGCTTTGAACATGCCTTCCTCCGTAAGGTAATCATTTCTAGCTTTTGATTTAAAGTCAGACATCTAAGTCTTGAATTATAAGATTATTAGTTGGCCTAATTTCAACATTGTTATGTCTCAGGGAAGAGGATGACCTGAACTGAAGGAGACAGAGCACTTTTTTAGTTCATCATCTTATACAGCAGCAGTTCAGTTTAGTTCAGTCACTCAGTCATGTCTGACTCTTTGCAATCCCATGGACTGCAGCATGCCAGGCTTCACCATCCATCACCAATTCCTGGAGCTTGCTCAGATTCATGTCCTTTGAGTCGATGATGCCATCCAACCATCTCATCCTCTGTCATCCCCTTCTGTTCCTGCCCTCAATCTTGCTCAGCATCAAGGTCTTTTCTAATGAGTCGGCTCTTCACATCAGGTGGCCAAAGTATTGGAGTTTCATGTCAGTTCTTCCAATGAATAATTCAGTATTGATTTTCTTTAAGATTGAGTGGCTTGATCTCCTTGCAAGGAACTCTCAGCAGTTCATGGTGACCCCAAACAATCACATGTACATCAAAGCTACACCAAAGTAGTGATACAAATATTGCTGATCACAAATCACCATAATGAATATAATAACAATTAAACATTTGGAAATATTGTGAAACTTACAAAAATGTGATGCAAAGATAGGAAGTGAGCAAATACTATTGGAAAAAAAGGCACCAGCACACTTGCTGAATGCATGGTTGACACAAACCTTCAATCTGTAAAAAATGCAATATGCATTCCAGAGAATCAAGGATGGCTCAGTATTTGAAAATCAGTCAAGAATATATATATATATATATATAAACAGACTAAAAAAAAGAGTAACATGATCAAATAAACTGATGCATAAAAAGTATATTTAATAGCACTCATTAAAAAAACAATCAGAAATGTAGTAATAGAGGGAACTTTCTTAACTTGATTTTTAAAAAACTTTTAAAGAACTGCCACATCTAATAATGTAGGACTGAATGGCAAAAAATTGAACACTTTTCTTCTAAGTAGAGAAAAATGTATCAAAGCTCATTCTCATCTTTTCTATTCTATGCTATAATTTTAGCCAGGATAATAAGGCAAGAAAAGACAATAAAAGGCACACAGATCAGAAGAGGGGAAATAAATCTGTTGCTATTTGTATATGAGATGATGATCTATGTAGAAAGCCCTAAGAAATTTACTAAAAAAAAAAAAATCTCTAAAATTAACAAATGAATTCAACACATCAAAAAGCTCATACACCATAATCAAGTTGGGTTTATTCCAGGGATGAAAGGATTCTTCAATATATGCAAATCAATCAGTGTGATGTACCATATTAACAAATTAAAAGATAAAAACCATGTGATCATCTCAATAGATGCAGAAAAAGCCTTTGACAAAATTCAGCACCCATTTATGGGCATAGACGGAACATCCCTCAACATAGTAAAGACCATATATTACAAGCTACAGCAAACATTATTCTCAATAGTGAAAAACTGAACACATTCCCTCTAAGATCAGGAGCAAGACAAGAGTGTCCACTTTCACCACTATTATTCAACATAGTTCTGGAAGTCCTAGCTATAGCAATCAGAGAAGAAAAAGACATAAAAGGAATCCAGATCAGAAAAGAAGAAGTAAAACTCTTACTGTTTGCTGATGACATGATATTGTACATGGAAAACTCTAAAGATAGTATCAGAAAATTACTAGAGCTAATCAGTTAATTTAGCAAAGTTGCAGGATACAAAATCAATACACAGAAATCACTTTCATTTCTGTATACAAACAATCAAAAATCAGAAAGAGAAATTAAGGAATCAATCCCATTCACCATTGCAACAAAAAGAATTAAATATCTAGGAATAAACTTACCTAAGGAGACAAAAGATCTGTACCCACAAAATTATAAGACAGTAATGAAAGAAATCAAAGATGACATAAACAGATGGTGAGATATTCCATGTTCCTGGGTAGGAAGAATCAATATTGTGAAAATGACTATCCTACCAAATGCAGTCTACAGATTTAATGTGATCCTTATCAAATTACCAAGGGTATTTTCACAAAACTACAACAAAAAATTTCACAATTCATATGGAAACACAAAAGACCATGAATAGCTAGAGCAGTCTTGAGAGAGTGGAAAGGAACTGGAGGAATCAACCTTCCTGATTTCAGACTATATTACAAAGCTCCAGTCATCAAGACAGTATGGTACTAGCACAAAACAGAAATACAGACCAATGGAACAAGATAGAAAGCCCAGAAATAAACCCATGCACCTATTGGTAGCTTATTTTTGACAAAGAGGGCAAGAATATACAATGGGGCAAAGACAGCCTCTTCAATAAATGGTGCTGGGAAAACCGGTCAGAATGACTAGGCTCCTCCATCCATGGGATTTTCCAGGCAAGAGTACTGGAGTGGGTTGCCATTGCCTTCTCCGATCAAAAAATATACAAACAATAAATTCTGGAGAGGGAACACTCTTGCACTGTTGATGGGAATGTAAATTTATACAGCCACTATGAAAGATGGTATGGANGCTCCTCCATCCATGGGATTTTCCAGGCAAGAGTACTGGAGTGGGTTGCCATTGCCTTCTCCGATCAAAAAATATACAAACAATAAATTCTGGAGAGGGAACACTCTTGCACTGTTGATGGGAATGTAAATTTATACAGCCACTATGAAAGATGGTATGGAGATTCCTTAAAACTAGGAATAAAACCTCCATATGACCCAGCAGTGCCACTGCTAGGCATATACCCTGAGGAAATCAAACTGAAAAACACACATGTATCCCATTGCTCATTGAGCACTATTTACAATAGCTAGAACATGGAAGCAACCTAGATGTCCATTGACAGATGACTGGATAAAGCAGTGGTACATCTCCACAGTGGAATATTACCCAGCCATAAAAAGGAACATATTTGAGTCAGTTCTAATGAAGTGGATGAACGTAGAACTTGTTATACAGAGTGAAGTGAGTCAGAAAGAGAAAGATAAATATCATAATCTAATGCATATATACAGAATCTAGAAAAATGGTACTGAAGAATTTATTTACAGGGCATCAGTGGAGATACATAAAGAATAGAACTTATGGACATGGTGGAAGGGGAGGCGAGGGTGAGATATATGGGAAGCATAACAAGGAAACTTACACTACCACATGTAAAATTGATAGTCAACGGGAATTTGCTGTATGGCTAAGGAAAGTGAAACAGAGGTTCTGTGTCAGCCTGAGGGGGTGGGATGGGAAGGAGATTCAAAAGGGAGGTGATATATATATATCTATGGCTGATTCATGTTGAGGTTTGACAGAATCCAGTAAAATTCTGTAAAGCAATTATCCTTCAATAAAAAATAAGTAAGTGAATTCAGCAAGGTCACAATACTCAAGATCCACATAGAATAACTATAAACTTCAGATGACACAGGCACAAATCTTTGGGATCTAGGACTGAGTGAAGAATTTTTAAACTTGACATTAAATGCATAATCCATAAAGGAAAAAGTGATACATTGTGTTTTATCAAAATTTTAAACAACTTACATTGGGTTTTATCAAAATTTTAAACAACTTCCATGATATTTTCAGTTAATAGAAAGCGAAGCTACTGTCTGGGGGAAATTATTGCAAATCACATATATGACAAAGAACATCTCTAGAATACATGAAGAATTCTCAAAGTCAACTCTAAAGAAAAATCCAATTAATGAATGAGTAAAAGATTTGAAGAGACATTGCCATTTCACTGATTAGCATCTAAGACTGGCAAATAAACACATGAAAAAATATCACCATGATTCAGTTCAGTTAAGTTCAGTTCAGTCGCTCAGTCATGTCTGAATCCTTGCACCACATGAATCGTAGCACACCAGACCTCCCTGTCCATGACCAACTCCCGGAGTTCACTCAAATCCATGTCCATAGAGTTGGTGATGCCATCCAGCCATCTCATCCTCTGTCATCCCCTTCTCCTCCTGCCCACAATCCCTCCCAGCATCAGAGACTTTTCCAATGAGTCAACTCTTTGCATGAGGTGGCCAAAGTACTGGAGTTTCAGCTTCAACATTAGTCCTTCCAATGAACACCCAGGACTGATATCCTTTAGAATGGACTGGTCGGATCTCCTTGCAGTCCAAGGGACTCTCAAGAGTCTTCTTCAACACCACAGTTCAAAAGCATCAATTCTTTGGCGCTCAGCTTTCTTCACAGTCCAACTCTCACATCCATACATGACCACTGGAAAAACCATAGCTTTGACTAGATGGACCTTTGTTGGCAAAGAAATGTCTCTGCTTTCAATATGCTGTCTAGGTTGGTCATAACTTTCCTTCCAAGGAATAAGTGTCTTTTAATTTCATGGCTGCAATCACCATCTGCAGTGACTTTGGAGTCCAAAAAGATAAAGTCTGCCACTTTTTCCACTGTTTCCCCATCTATCTCCCATGAAGTGATGGGACCAGATCACAGTGATTAGCCATCAGTAAAATCCAAATTAAGACTGTGATGGGATATCAGTGTATACATAATACAAGAGATAAAATTTAATACCATTAATGATAATAATAATACTCCATGCTGACTAATATACACAGAAACTGAATCTCTGTCTAAGCTTTATAGTAATGTAAAATGGTACAGGCAGTTTGGATAATAGTCTGACACTTTCTTATAGAAATAAAAATGAAAACTACCATAAGACCCAGTAATTGTATGTTTCCTAGAGAGTTGAAAACTGCTCACTGAACATGGATTTTCATAGCAGCTTTATTTCTAATATACAAACCTTGGAAGCAATTGAACAATGCTTCAGTAAGGGAATGGTTAAACAAACTGTACACATTCACATCATTGAATGTTACTTAGCAATAAAAAAGTAATAAAATATTGATACACACAACAATTTGCATGGCTCTTAAGGGCATTGTGCTGAGTGAAAAAAAGCCAATTGAATCAAGTCAAGAACTGCATGCTTCTATTTATATAGCATTCTTGAATATTGGAATTATAATAATGGAAAACAGATTCATAATTGCTGGAGAAGGGGGGGGACTTAATGTAGATTATGCTGGTGGTTATGAATGAATATAAAAGGGTACCAGAGAGAGACCACTGTGGTGAAGGAGTCTTCCTATGCTCATTGCAGAGGTGGTTGTGCTAATCAACCCAGGTAATAAAGTGACAGAATTATGCATGTACATTGTACCAGTATCGAATTCTTTGTGTTGATATTATACTATAACTGTGTAAATTGTAGCCATTAGAGGAAACTTGTAAAGTGTACATAACTCTTTTCCAAACTTACTTCACAATCTCTGCTGAATCTAAAATTGTTTCCAAAAAATTAAGGAATTAAGAACATATAAACTTGAGATAAAATCTTCTAAAATATGTTAAACTGGATAGAATAATGAAAATAATCATAAACTGGAATTCCCCCGGGTCTGTATTAATGCCCGTATTTATTTTTTGTGTTACTTGAATGTAATAGAATTTTACTTATTTTAAGTGTCTTTATTTAAAGGCCAAGAGATAGCCTCTTTGGGAGGAGACAGTTTTGGTTGCATTAATTTTGGAACAGGATGTATGAGCAGCATGACTGGAGTCACAGTTTAGTTTGGACAATTTGGGTTTATCAAGGGATTAGGCAGAAACAGCCAAGGTCTTATAAATGTTACGGTTAAGTACTTATGTTAGGCCTTCGAGGTGTTTCATGGTCATCTTTTGGCCAGCATATTGCTTATGGTCAATAGGCTTAAGCCAGATATCAGAATCTAGATATTTAACTACTGAATCTACAGAACAAGGAAGTTCTGTGGTCACAGAAGATTCTTAAGTAATGAGCACAGCTGTTAGTTTTTCCTTTGAGTTTTAGTTTTTCTTGGTGACTTCAATCATTGGTCCAGGTTATCAGCTATATAGAGCCATTTAAGACTGGAAAGGATGTAACATGGAACTGTAATGCTGATGAATATAAAAAGTAGAGTCATAAAGAGATACTCTCCCATGCACCAATTTTCCACAGTCCTAACTAGGGAAACAAATATCAAGCTCCCTCTGAATTGCCTGAAATGGGTGACTCAAAAGTAATAGTGGCAAAGTCTCAAAGTTTTATTTTATTTTCTCTTTTTATCATTATCAGTCATTGATATGTCAAAGATTATCTCTTAGAAACTAATGTGTGGAGTTAAAGAAAAAATATTCAGTTCCATTAAAAAAAAATAATTATAGGTTTAGAATTTTAAACTAACAGAGGGGAAAAAAAAAGTTTGTTCTGAAAATAAAGTTTAGAAAGAAGATGGCAGTCATTGACTCCTGACATTTGGGGGTCATTGTCCACAAAATTTTGGGGTAGCAGTTATTTACATATGAAAGTCTCCTGCCAGATGCTAGATGTAAGTTTCTTGAGAAATCTGTCTCTTTCATTATGCTATTTTCTCTGGAGTATTTTGAGAGAGTCCCAATTATAGATGTCTTAGTTGTAAAGACCTCCAGTTCATGGGAATAAAATATTTTCAGTGGGCAAATGAAGTTCCAGGCATCCAACCCTTGTAATTTAATTACAGTATCTGTAGTTAATAGTACCTGATAAGGTCTTTTCAAAAAATTCAAGAGAAATTTATGCTGGCATCATTTTTAGTAAAACTGGGTTTCCTCATTGAAGGTTGTGTAGGGATTCCCTGGTAGCTCAACGATAAAGAATCTATCTGCATTGCAGGAGACCTGGGTTCAATCCCTGGGTTGAGAAATTCCCTTGGAGAAGGAAATAACAACCCACTCCAGTATTCCTGCCTGAAAAATCCCGTGGACAGACCAGCCTGGCAGGCTATAGTCTCTGGGGTTGAATAAAGTCGGACATGACTTTGCACTAAACAACAACAAATCCCTGAGAAGTCACTTGGACCTATGAGTTATAAAGACGAGTGTATTGCTTTAAACCTCTAAGTATTTGATCATTTGCTATGGATTAAATCATGTCCCTCCAAATTCATAGATTTTTTTTTTTTTAAACAAAACTCCTAAACTTCCTGCATGCCAATGTGACTATATTTGGAGCTAGGGCCTATAAAGAGGTTGAGTTCAGTTTAGTTCAGTTCAGTCACTCAGTCGTGTCCGACACTTTTCGACCCCAGGAATTGCAGCATGCCAGGACTTCCTGTCCATCACCAACTCCCGGAGTTCACTCAGACTCACATCCATCGAGTCAGTGATGCTATCCAGCCATCTCATCCTCTGTCGTCCCCTTGTCTTCCTGCTCCCAATCCTTCCCAGCATCAGAGTCTTTTCCAATGACTCAACTCTTTGCATGAGGTGGCCAAAGTACTGGAGTTTCAGCTTTAGCATCATTTCTTCCAATGAACACCCAGGACTGATCTCCTTTAGAATGGACTGGTTGGATCTCCTTGCAGTCCAGGGGACTCTCAAGAGTCTTCTCCAACACCACAGTTCAAAAGGATCAATTCTTCGGCGCTCAGCTTTCTTCACAGTCCAACTCTCACATCCATACATGACTACTGGAAAAACCATAGCCTTGACTAGACAGACCTTTGTTGGCGAAGTAATGTCTCTGCTTTTTAATATACTATCTAGGTTGGTCATAACTTTCTAATTAAGTTTAAATGCAGTCACAGGATGGGACCCTGATCCGATCCAATTGGTATCCTTATAAGTGAAGACAGCAAAGAGTGCTGTCTCTGTCTCTCTCCTGCTGTGTGAAAACGCAATGAGAAGGTGCCTATAAGCCGGGTAAATGTCCATCACCAGAAATCAAATCATCAAGCACCTTGATTCTTACACTTTCCACTTTCTAAAATGATGATAAATACATTTTTGCTAATTAAGATACTCATTTTAGGATATTTTTCTATGGCACCTTGAGTGGAACAAGGTGTTTATACCTGTAAGAAATTATAATCAGTTATGGGAGGTGTAATTCTTCTCTCACAGGGTGAGCTCTTATTGGTTCATATGTGATAGCCTCTGATTTCCTTTGCTGAAGATCTGAAAGACATTACAGCTAAGGATATGTCCCAACACTATGGCAATCTTAATTCTTTAGATTATTTTCAAGATTTATTTTAAATATATCAGGTTTGTTTTTTTTTTCTGTTTTTACTGATGACTAAAGACAATAAGGATGTGGTTTTTCTGGATGATGGATAGTGTTTTACAAAGCACTTTGATTATTGTCCCTGTAACATCTTAGAAAAGCCCAAATGAACTTTTTGCCAACTCAATAAATAGACTTTTGGATCTTATCTTTACACTTTTATCAGGTTTATAAGTTTAGCAGTTGAAACATATGCCAGAAACATCCTTAGGAATTTTGAGTGAAATAGTCTTACGAAAGCTGATTGAAGATTGTAGGTAATTTATCTATGCTTTGGGGATAAAATGAAACTGTTTTGGATAATGAATTATGTTAGCCAGCATTATTAGGATGAAAGAGAATGTAACACTCTCTTGAGGGAAAGCACACAATTAGTTTATAAACAGATAGTCAATGATTGCTTGGTAGTGAGACATATGATACATGCTAAAGACATTGGCAATTGTCTAGGGCCTTTTGATTTATACCATAAGACTTAGCACAGTGGATATTGATTGTTCCTGAGTGACTAGTGCATAAAATTTAGAGACACAAATCAGATGGTAGACAAATATTGTATCAGTCCTGTGCCTGAACATTAACATGCTTTTGAACTAAGGAGTATGCAGTCATTAAAATGTATTTATATTACTACATCTTACTTATAAACAATACACTATAAAAATTGAAATGCAAAATATACCTGATTGCTTTTGCAATCTGTTTCATAAGCAGAACAAAGCAATCATTTTGGTATTTGTGGTCATTCTAGGGAAACTACAGATATCTGTCATTCCTAATTTGATGCCTGAGTTTGGGAAAGAAAAAAAAAATACTTAACACGGAATGTAAGACACAGATAAACCATATTTTTTCAAAGTCAGAAATAGGAACAGCTATAAGAGGCAATGATTTTGGTAATTTAAATTGTATTCCTCAAAATAAGGACATTGAAAACATTATTTAGCTCAAGAATATGTTAGAAGCACTGAGAGTTAAAAGAATATTTTCATAATAAAATCAAAGCCTTTTCTCTGGGAAGAGAATAACTTTGCCATTTAACAGGAAAAAAGATTAAATTTTGCTTTTTTTTAGTTTATCTTGTAATATTCTGCAGGAATGGGATGATACCATTTTTCCTTATAAGTAAATCTATTAAAATAGAGTCAGAGATATTAGAATGTTTAACATATCTCATTATTTTTATTCATTTTTATTATTCATATTTATATTCACATTCATAGTCTATATGTAATATTATATATGTGTAGGATAAGACATAAAAATTTGTTATCTGTATAAATAAGAAAATGAAACATTGAGGTTAGCTGTAAAATGTAATTAACATTATCAGTATATAAATAAATAAATATGTATATTTTATATTCAGTATTCTATCTTAATAAAATATAATGATTTGCTTAAGAAAATGGCATACTATATTCATTATTCTGTATATATTTTTGTATCGATAATTGCTATACTTAATATAATCTCAAATTTTTATTATAATATCATCAGTAATCAAAACAATCAACTTTTGCTCCTGCAGACCAAGATAAATTAGATAGTAGAAAAATTCAAATGTCTCAACTATTTATCTTTAAGAAAAATTTATTTGAGTTATATTTACATATATATAAATAGGTATATAATGTCAGTGGAAAGAATTTGAATATGCTAATACATTTTAGTTCTTCTGCAATGCATATGAATAAAGGTAAATGGAATCCTAGTTGATGTATTTCAAATTCTAAAAGATGATGCTGTGAAGGTGCTGCACTCAATAATTATCTTTAAGAAAAATTTATTTGAGTTATATTTACATATATATAAATAGGTATATAATGTCAGTGGAAAGAATTTGAATATGCTAATACATTTTAGTTCTTCTGCAATGCATATGAATAAAGGTAAATGGAATCCTAGTTGATGTATTTCAAATTCTAAAAGATGATGCTGTGAAGGTGCTGCACTCAATATGTCAGCAAATATGGAAAACTCATCAGAGGCCACAGGACTGGAAAAGGTCAGTTTTCATTCCAAATCCAAACAAAGGCAATGCTAAAGAATGCTTAAACTACTGCACAATTGCACTCATCTCACACGCTAGTAAAATAATGCTCAAAATTCTCCAAGCCAGGCTTCAGCAATATGTGAACCATGAACTTCCAGACGTTTAAGCTGGTTTTAGAAAAGGCAGAGGAACCAGAGATCAAATTGCCAACATCTGCTGGATCATCGAAAAG
>SJYX01005739.1:8859-24377 GCA_006410675.1 Oreotragus oreotragus
ACTCTCTTGCTTTTTCCATGATCCAGCGGATGTTGGCAATTTGATCTCTGGTTCCTCTGCCTGTTCTAAAACCAGCTTGAACATCAGGGAGTTCACGGTTCACATATTGCTGAAGCCTGGCTTGGAGAATTTTGAGCATTACTTTACTAGCGTGTGAGATGAGTGCAATTGTGTGGTAGTTTGAGCATTCTTTGGCATTGCCTTTCTTTGGAATTGGAATGAAAACTGACCTTTTCCAGTCCTGTGGCCACTGCTGAGTTTTCCAAATTTGCTGGCATATTGAGTGCAGCACTTTCACAGCATCATCTTTCAGAATTTGAAACAGCTCAACGGGAATTCCATCACCTCCACTAGCTTTGTTCTTAGTGATGCTTTCTAAGGCCCACTTGACTTCACATTCCAAGGTGTTGTGAGAGAGCATCAGAGGGCGGACACACTGAAACCATACTCACAGTGAGTATTTCAAGATAACTGAAAATAGTTGGAAATGATGGTATCATGGCAACAAAATGAAACTTTAAACATTTTGAAACATATCTTTCATAGAAAACATTCTGTATTGGGTTTAATCTTTTTTCATCTTGAATTGACATGACTTGCTTTTTATAATATTAATTTTTATTAGCTAGTTTCATCTAGGATCTGCACAATTGAGATCTGAATGGTCATTTGTCACTCATCAAACAGAAGGAAAACATTAAGCATTCTTCATTACGACATAATATATTTCTAGATCGTCCTCATTTTTAAGAAGAGTCTGATTTGTTTTAGGTCACTTCCGCATCTTGAAATTTCATACTGTCATATAAGAACCATCAAAGTGACAGGGAAAGCAAATGAATAAAAGGGAAAAGCAAATCTTTTTGCCCTACCTTGGAGACAGAGAAGTTCTCTTCCTCTGTGGCTCACACACCAGTGTCCTGGAGATTGGAAGTAACTATAGAACAGAGGATACTCACACTTGAGGTTTGAAAGGCAGGAAAGAAATCAGCATTTACTTAGCTGCTATTAGGTACCAGGTAGTGGGCTTGCAACCCCATGGACTGTAGCCCGCCAGGCTCCTCTGTCCGTGGGACTTCCCAGGCAAGAATACTGGAGTGGGTACCCATTTCCTTCTCCAGGGGATCTTGCTGACTCAGGGATCAAACCCATGTCTCCTGCATTGGCAGGCGGATTCTTTGTCACTGAACTACCTGGGAATCCCTGTACTGGGCTTGGTTCATTCGTAAATATGATTTCATTTTCAGCCTCGTGGCAATGCTGTGAAGTTGGTAACATCTTTCTTTTTTACACTTGAGGAAACAGGGGCTCAGATTATGTAATTTGCTGCAGTAAATTGACTGAATCAGAATTTGAACACAGGTGTTTTTTTTTTTTTTCTCTTTTTCTGTTCAACTGTACTTCATTTGCACCAACTTCATTAATTCTGTTCATGGAGAGAAATGGACTCTTTGCAATTGTCAATATATCCTCATCATTGTGGTCACGTATACATATTTTAATCCCCGAACACAAATGTCCAGGCTTGGGGGTGGGGAGAGGACTTTCAACGGCAGGAAGGAGACAGACAATGGGAGATAAGAGAGAAGAAGGGTAGAGCTTAATGTTTAAGACCCAGATTGAAAGCCCCGCCTTACCACTTTTAGCTGTGTGCACTTGGGCAAGAAACAACCTTGTTGAGGCTCAGTTTCCTCACTTGAAAAATAGGGCTAAATAATATTCATCTCATAGGGTGGTTGTGAGCCTTGTTGATAGTGCCAGAAATATGTTCAAGCACAGAGCCTGGCATGTAGGAAACATTCTCTGTGGTTCCTTTTATTTCCAGAGGACTCTGTGTTCTGATATATCACTGGGTATTTCCAGACAGAAGGAGAGATTACAGGTTGGGAAGGCAGCTGACAGGATTAGCCAATCCAAGTCAGAATACACAATATGAAGACAGAGCATTTACACCCAGGGCTCCAAACTTTCCGGGGAATCATTGGAGTTTCCAGAGCTGGACTGAAGTGCCAGCTGCTCACTGACAACAATGAAAACATTTCCCATGTGGTAAATTGTTGATATATTTTCTGTTATAATTTTTTCTCCCATAAATATTTATTCAACACTTGGTTCCTGCTACTCTTTATTCCTTCACCCAAAACATAGTTCCTGAGTGCCTTCATATACTTGGTACTATTCTTGGCACTAGGGAAACAGCAGTGAAACAAAAAGGCAGACAAAGATCCCGAGCCTCATGGAAGTTATATTTTAGTGGAGGTGGGGTGGGGAGAGATGAAAAAATAAATGGTATAATAGTGATGAGGACTAATGAGAAAAAAGCTGGGCAAGTGGGCAAAGGGCATAGAAAGTATAGATGGGGTTGGAATATTTGGTGGGGAAGCCAAGGAAAGCCCTGAGAAGGTGACATTTGACCTGAAGTAAGTAAAAGGGAGGATAATTCTAGGCAGAGAAAACAGTACGATCAGAGGCTCTGAGGAGGGAGCAATGTTCTAGGAAGCCAAAAAGCCAGAGCAGAATGAGTGAGAGATTGGTGGATGGGGTGGGAGGGGAGGTGGGAATAGAGAAAAGAGAAGGTAAGACCTGGAAGAGATGATTTTTTATAGATGAAAAAATGAGCAAGGAACTAGCAAATGAGTAGAAAACAGAAATAATATATTAATATTTATTAAAAATGTTTTAGGTACTGATATTACTGTTGTTATTAATATTTTGATACAAAGATGTACACATATATAAAGCTGGAAATTTTTTCTGGCAAAGTGGTTATCACTATTTTATGGTGCGCCTCAGAGGTCCCCCTGACTTCCAGCTCTTTTGCCATCTTCACAAGTTGGACACCCACAGCTAGTAAGTGGTGAAGTTAGAACTAGAATGTGGGCCTCCTGACTTCTAAGCCAGGGTTGATATGTTCTTCCTTGATGTGTGAGGCATGTCCTGCAGAATCACTTAATACCAGAAATGGAAGTGGTTTTGGAGGTCATCTAATCCAACTCTCTCCTTGGAGAGATGGGAAAACTGAATCACAGAGAGCAAAAGTAACCCCACCAAAGGTTAGCCTTCGTGTTAGTGATATAGCTCAAACTAAATGTGAGATCTTTGCTCCTTATAGGTAGGCTCTACACTCAGCTGTTGTTTTAGAGGCAGGTATGGCTAGGATTCTCCAAGCCAGGCTTCAGCAATACGTGAACCGTGAACTTCCTGATGTTCAAGCTGGTTTTAGAAAANGGGGGGAAGGTGTTCCGAGCGGGAGGACGAGGACGCACGGACCCGTCCTTGCGGAAGGCCTGCCGGCCGAGAGGCACGGGCAGGAAGCCGGCGAGTGCGCAGCGGGGAGGCCGCCGCGTCCTCCTCAGGGCCGACTTCGCCCGCGCGGCCTCCCGCACCCCTTCCCCTCAGGCCCGCGGCTTCGCGCCTCCCTTCCCATCGACTTCCCCGCGAAGGCGCGCGTCGGCCCCGGCGTCCTCTCAGGGCCGCCCGCGCCTCCCTGCCCGCGAGCCGGCCCCTCGCGCCCAGGTCCCCTCCCAGGCGTCCGGGCCCGGGCCGCCGCGCGCTCACCTCGCAGACGGACACCCTCGCCTGCCCGAACCGCGGCGCCTCAGACTTGCCGCGCAAACCCGCGACGCATGCGCCGCGCGGCCTGCGCGTGCGCACTGTGGGGCGGCCCGAGCGCCGCTCAGGAAACGCAGGCCGCTTCCGGCTAGCTCCGCTGGGGGGCGCGCGAGGACCACGCTGCCTAGAGGGGCGGGGGGGCCGGAGAACGACTTCCTTTAGGCGCGCTGCTAATTCTTCAGTAGTTAGCACGGGGTTTAAAATTTGTTTTAATAAACAGGATGCGGCGAAAAGCCTTCTCATTGTGGGTGTGCTGCTGCTGCTGCTGCTAAGTCGCTTCAGTCGTGTCCGACTCTGTGCGACCCCACAGATGGCAGCCCACCGGGCTCCCCCGTCCCTGGGATTCTCCAGGCGAGAACACTGGAGTGGGCTGCCGTTTCCTTCTCCAATGCAGGAAAGTGAAAAGTGAAAGTGTGCCACCGACCAAAGTTTTATGCTGTAAACCACGTAACATTCAGGTGACCGGTGTAATTATTTGAATATTTATGAATAATTATATTGAATAATTATGAAAGCTTGAACATGCTTTCAGTGTCCTTCCACAGTGTCTTTGTGTATATGTAAACAGAGATGACTATCATTGATATATGTTATAAATATACTATAAATTCGACACATATATATCTGTAATAGATATAAATATTTTAAAATATAAAATATATTTTCTAAATAAGGGACGTGGTGATATAATGCTCAAAATTCTCCAAGCCAGGCTTCAGCAATACGTGAAACGTGAACTCCCTGATGTTTAAGCTGGTTTTAGAAAAGGCACAGGAACCAAAGATCAAATTGCCAACATCTGCTGGATCATCGAAAAAGCAAAAGAGTTCCAGAAAAACATCGAATCCTGCTTTATTGACTATGCCAAAGCCTTTGACTATGTGCATCACAATAAACTGGAAAATTCTGAAAGAGATGGGAATACCAGACCACCTGACCTGCCTCTTGAGAAACCTATATGCAGGTCAGGAAGCCAACAGTTAGAACTGGACATGGAACAACAGACTGGTTCAAAATAGGAAAAGGAGTCCGTCAAGGCTGTATATTGTCACCCTGCTTATTTCACTTATATGCAGAGTACATCATGAGAAACGCTGGACTGGAAGAAACACAAGCTGGAAAGATTGCCGGGAGAAATATCAATAACCTCAGATATGCAGATGACACCACCCTTATGGCAGAAAGTGAAGAGGAGCTAAAAAGCCTCTTGATGAAAGTGAAAGAGGANGGACTGGAAGAAACACAAGCTGGAAAGATTGCCGGGAGAAATATCAATAACCTCAGATATGCAGATGACACCACCCTTATGGCAGAAAGTGAAGAGGAGCTAAAAAGCCTCTTGATGAAAGTGAAAGAGGAGAGTGAAAAAGTTGGCTTAAGGCTCAACATTCAGAAAACAAAGATCATGGCATCCGGTCCCATCACTTCATGGCAAATAGATGGGGAAACAGTGGAAACAGCGTCAGACTTTATTTTTCTGGGCTCCAAAATCACTGCAGATGGTGACTGCAGCCATGAAATTAGAAGACGCTTACTCCTTGGAAGAAAAGTTATGACCAACCTGGATAGTATATTCAAAAGCAGAGACATTACTTTGCCGACTAAGGTCTGTCTAGTCAAGGCTATGGTTTTTCCTGTGGTCATGTATAGATGTGAGAGTTGGACTGTGAAGAAAGCTGAGCGCTGAAGAACTGATGCTTTTGAACTGTGGTGTTGGAGAAGACTCCTGAGAGTCCCTTGGACTGCAAGGACATCCAACCAGTCCATTCTGAAGGAGATCAACCCTGGGATTTCTTTGGAAGGACTGATGCTGAAGCTGAAACTCCGGTACTTTGGCCACCTCATGTGAAGAGTTGACTCACTGGAAAAGACTGATGCTGGGAGGGATTGGGGGCAGGAGGAGAAGGGGACGACCGAGGATGAGATGGCTGGATGGCATCACAGACTCGATGGACGTGAGTCTGAGTGAGCTCCGGGAGATGGTGATGGACAGGGAGGCCTGGCGTGCTGCGATTCATGGGGTCGCAAAGAGTCGGACACGACTGACCAACTATAATATATATAGCATGATGACACACAAATTCATATTATATATAATTATATATTTGTACAAATATAGTATACATATTTTTGTGCTTGCAAAAATACTCATAGTCTCATTTCCTACCTTTTTTATACAGAAGGTGGCAGACTGTACACATTGTTCTGTGCCTTAATTTTTTCCTTATCTCAGAGAGCTTTTTATATCAGTACAAAGAGAATCTGCCTACTGTTTTTGAACAGCAGTTTGAATTCTGTTGTACTGTTGCTGTGACTTGATTTATTTAACCCGTTCCTGACTACTGGGTGGTTGAGTCGTTTTCAGCCCTTTGCTACCAGTATTCTGTGGAGAACCATGAGCTTCAGCAGTTCTGCTGGTGTGTAAACCTGGGAAGATAAATCCCCTGGAGTGGAATTGCCGAGCCACGGTGCACGTGTGTGTGTCGTTTTGATAGAGATTTCTAAGCTGCCTTCCAGAGACACTTGCATCTCAGACCCCCACCAGCCTGTGTGAGCAAACCTGTATTCTCAGTGTTATAGGATGCTTTTTCAGTTTTTCCAAAACTAGGGTTGAGAACTTTTTCATGAGCTAGGTAGAATGTTTTCCTGTGTTGAGGAACCATTTGTATTTAACTAAAGAAACTTTATCAGGGCCTCAAGATACGTAGGGAAACGATAGTGAAACGTGCAATAATTATTTTATGCATTGTGATTTATTTATGATGATGATGACATAATGGTTAATATTCTTGTCACTGACCTTATACCTGTGACAAAAATTAACTCAAAATGGATCACACATCCAAATGTAAAACCAAAACGAGAAAACTCCAGGAAGAGAACATAAGAGAAAACCTATAACCTGAGATTTGGTGATGACTTTTTAGGCATACACATGCTGCTCACAAACCCCTGGTGTGGGGGATTCCCCAGAAGGGCTCTGAAAACCTACAATTTGGAGGTCATTTAAGCTCTCTGAGCCTCATTTTGTCCTTCTAAAATAAAAGGACAGCAAGTTATTAAATGTAAGGATTAAAATTTGTAGAGGTGGAAAATCTTTTCTTCTGGCTGGTGAGGGTCTCTGGGTGGGTCTGAAAATTCACCAACGAAGACAGATTAACAGGAGAAAAGCTTACAGCTTATTTTGATATGTTTTAACTGACACAGGAGCCTTCCTAAGGAAGTGAAGACCTAAAGAAACAGACTTGCGTATTTCGAACTAGGTTTGAGGAGGCGTGGACAGTTGTGGAAGAATATGATAGATTAAGGAATAAGAGGCGAGTGTAATAAGCTGGCGGAAACAGCAAGGCCTGTGTGTTAGTCTTCTTGGGAAGGCTCCTCAGCCTTTGGAGATAAGAATGCTCCTTCCCCCTGGTATGGGGTGGGTACCTCTCCCATAAGGGAATTATGACTTGTTTCACGGAAGACGGGGGAAGGGAAAATGAGAGTGAACTTCCTGCTTCTGCTGTTTCCTCAAACTGCTTCACCTTCACTATGCCAGGTGCCATATTTTGGGGTGAGGTATTCTGAACCCCCAGAGATGGCAGTGGCACCCCACTCCAGTACTCTCGCCTGGAAAATCCCATGGACGGAGGAGCCTGGTGGGCTGCAGTCCATGGGGTCGCTAAGAGTCAGACACGACTGAGCGACTTCCCTTTCACTTTCCACTTTCATGCATTAGAGAAGGAAATGGCAACCCACTCCAGTACTCTCGCCTGGAGAATCTCAGGGATGGAGGAGCCTGGGTAGGCTGCCGTCTATGGGGTCGCAGAGAGTCGGACACGACTGAAGCGACTTAGCAGCAGCAGCAGCATCCTGAACCCCACCGCATGTCAAATGATTAAAGTGGTGTGTGAGATCTATACAGGCCGTTTATATGTTGGCTACAATTTTATTAGAAGACGACTCTTGAGAGACCCTTAGACTGCAAGATCAAACCAGTCAATCCTAAAGGAAATAAACTCTGAGGGCTTCCCT
Source organism: Oreotragus oreotragus (assembly GCA_006410675.1). Taxonomy (NCBI): domain Eukaryota; kingdom Metazoa; phylum Chordata; class Mammalia; order Artiodactyla; family Bovidae; genus Oreotragus; species Oreotragus oreotragus. The sequence goes on from SJYX01005739.1 coordinate 16,489, forward strand.
GGTGGCTCAGAGGTTAAAGCGTCTGCCTCCAATACGGGAGACCTGGGTTCGATCCCTGGGTCAGGAAGATCCCCTGGAGAAGGAAATGGCAATCCACTCCAGTATTCTTGCCTGGAGAATCCCATGGACGGAGAAGCCTAGTAGGTTACAGTCCACGGGGTCGCAAAGAGTCGGACATGACTGAGCGACTTCACCTATTCATCTGAAGGACTGACACCGAAGCTGAAGCTCTGATACTTTGGCCACCTGATGCGAATAATCCACTCCAGTATTCTTGCCTGGAGAATCCCATGGACGGAGAAGCCTAGTAGGTTACAGTCCACGGGGTCGCAAAGGGTCGGACATGACTGAGCAACTTCACCTATTCATCTGAAGGACTGACACCGAAGCTGAAGCTCTGATACTTTGGCCACCTGATGCGAAAGGTGGACTCCTTGGGAAAGACCCTGATGCTGGGAAAGATTGAGGGCAGGAGGAAAAGGGGGCGACAGAGGACGAGACGGTTGGATGGCATCACCGACCCAATGGACAAGGGTTTGAGCAAACTTTGGGAGATGGTGAAGGAGAGGGAAGCCCGGCGTCCTGCAGTCCATGGGGTCGCAAAGAGTCGGACATGACTTAGTGACAGAACACCAACAGCAACCCCAAAAGTAAGAAATAACAGTGGTTGAGGAAGGGAGGGAGATAAGGGGGCAGCAAGATGGGCATTTCCAACAGGGATCGCTGACTGCTGATTAGAAGTCATCGAGGAGTTAACACAGCTCGGGGTCCAGAGGAAAAACAGGTCAACAGCCCAGTTTGGAATGTCCCCGGGAGTCAGGCACTAAATGCCAGACCTGACGCATAGTTCTCTATTGTGTACATTTCCATCTAATTAAAGAAGCAGACATTTTTCTCAGAATCCACTTGAAACCAGAGAAGGCAATGGCCCCCCCTCCAGTACTCTCACCTGGAAAATCCCATGGACGGAGGAGCCTGGTGGGCTGCGGTCCATGGGGTCGCTAACAGTCGGGCACGACTGAGCGACTTCACTTTCACTTTTCACTTTCATGCATTGGAGAAGGAAATGGCGCCCACTCCAGTGTTCCTGCCTGGAGAATCCCAGGGACGGGGGAGCCTGGTGGGCTGCCGTCTATGGGGTCGCACAGCGTCGGACACGCCTGAAGCGCCTTGGCCGCAGCCGCAGCAGCCACAGGAAGCATCCAGAGGTCAGGAGACTCCCACCTCTAAGCCACACACATGTCTTAAGTGCACGTCAGCTTCCTGGAAGTTCGTATCTTGCTCTGGATCTTGTTTTTCTCACTTTTTCTTATTTTCTAGGCTGAAGGTAACTCACAAATATTTTCTTATGCGTAGGGGTCTTGTCCAGTGTGCCTGCCAGGGGCATGCCACAGAAGCAGCATTAAAAAGCTGTATGTTCAACTTAGGGTTGCTGAGGGGAAGGATGGGGGGAAGGGATGGTTAGGGAGTTTGGGACAGACATGTGCACACTGCTGTGTTTAAAATGGAGAACGAACAAGGACCTGCTGTAAGCATGAGGAGCTCTGCTCAGTGTTAAGTGGCAGCCTGGAGTCGAGGGGAGTTTGGGGGAGAACGGGAAAAGCTGTATCTATGGCTGAGTCCATTTGCTGTCCACCTGAAACTATCTCAGCATTGTTAACTGGCTGTACTCCAATATAAAACAAAAAGTTAGAAACTTCGTGTTCGATATATTAGCAGCACCTCTTAAGAGATCATACCTAGGAGGTCACATTGTCTTAAATGGTTTTCTAACTCCTTATGTGAAAATCAGGGCAGCAAGAGTAGATAAAGGGATATATGTTCCTACATATTTAAGATGTCACAATGTGCAATCACCTAAAAACAAGTTATGCACATTTTACTCTTGATTTTTATTTGCTGAAAGAAAATATTATTAAGACAAAAAACGAAAATCATCCCCCTGAACATATTACCCCCGTGGTTGTTGCTCCAGTGCAAATACTTTAGTTAGTCATCAGATCTTTATAAAACTTAAAAAAAAAAAAAAAACTTTTTGTTTTGTATTGAGGTATAACCAGTTAACAACGTTGTGATAGTTTCAGGTAAACAGTGAAGGGATTCAGCCATATATATATATATTTATCCATTCTCCCTCAAATCCCCCTCCCATCCAGGCCGCCACGTAACACTGAGCAAAGTTTCCTGTGCGATACAGTAGGACTTTGTTGGTTATCCATAAGTTTATCCATAAGAGCAAACCATAAGTCTGTTCTCTAAGTCTGAGAGTCTATTGTAACTTCATTCATATCATTTCACTTTAGGTTCCACATATGAGGGATGCCATATGGTATCTCTCCTTCTCTGTCTGATTTACTTTGCTCAGTATGACAACCTCTAAGTCCATCCATGTTGCTGCAAATCGCATTATTTCATTCTTTTTGATGGCTAATATTCCATTGTACTGGGTACAACTCTTATTGCATGTGTATATTTTACACTTTAAATAACTTATTATGTTGTCTCTTTAAATATGACCAACCTAGATAGCATATTCAAAAGCAGAGACATTACTTTGCCAACCAAGGTCCGTCTAGTCAAGGCTATGGTTTTCCCTGTGGTCGTGTATGGATGTGAGAGNGGAAACAGTGTCAGACTTTATTTTGGGGGGCTCCAAAATCACTGCAGATGGTGACTGCAGCCATGAAATTAAAAGACGCTTACTCCTTGGAAGGAAAGTTATGACCAACCTAGATAGCATATTCAAAAGCAGAGACATTACTTTGCCAACTAAGGTCCGTCTAGTCAAGGCTATGGTTTTCCCTGTGGTCATGTATGGATGTGAGAGTTGGACTGTGAAGAAGGCTGAGCGCCGAAGAATTGATGCTTTTGAACTGTGGTGTTGGAGAAGACTCTTGAGAGTCCCTTGGACTGCAAGGAGATCCAACCAGTCCATTCGGAAGGAGATCAGCCCTGGGATTTCTTTGGAAGGAATGATGCTAAAGCTGAAGCTTCAGTACTTTGGCCACCTCATGCAAAGAGTTGACTCATTGGAAAAGACTCTGATGCTGGGAGGGATTGGGGGCAGGAGGAGAAGGGGACGACAGAGGATAAGATGGCTGGATGGCATCACTGACTCAATAGACGTGAGTCTGAATGAACTCCGGGAGTTGAGGATGGACAGGGAGGCCTGGGGTGCTGCGATTCATGCGGTCGCAAAGAGTCAGACACGACTGAGCAACTGAACTGAACTGAACTGATGGCTAGGAGAAAATTCCTACTCAGGCCTGTAGCCAAGGATAATCTAGGACCTAGTGGGTAGAGATGAGCTGATTTTAGGGTATGAGGTGACTAAAGACTCTGGGCTGATGGATTGTGGCAATTAAGGCAGAGCCTGGTGTTAAAGGGATCCTGTGTCTTTCAAGGGGTGGGAGTAGGGATAGACCTGGTGAGTTTATATTCTAGAACGTCTCTGAGCATCTTAAGAAGACCACCCATGAAGTTCATATGTTTCCTTGTTGATTTGTGTCTTAGGTGCTGTGCAGATGTGTCTGGAAGCTGTTTAGCTGAGAAAATACCACGCGGTGGCAAATGTTCTTGCTGTGTGGGCTGAGCTTGTTGCTTCTTGCTGGCACCAACCTATTGTTGAGTCTTTTCTTGTAGCAAGTTGGTCTAAAGTGGACACGTGGCAGAAAGGGAGAGAACCTTCTGATAACCATCTAGGGCAGCCTAGCTGTAAAGCCAGTGTGTGCAACACAGACTCACTCAGTATCAGAACTGGAAGTGGCCTTGGAGGTCATCTAATCCTACTTCCTTCTTGTATCAATAGGAACACTGAGTCACAGAGAGCAAAAATGACCTGCCAAAGGATAGACAGTAGATTGAACTTGTCCTGTGTACTGGAAAGTGTACTTATTGTCCAGCTTGCAGATACTACCATGACATTTCAGATAAGCAGCAAGCTCCATTCATTATTATTATTAGAAACTTCCAATTGATTATATTAGTCTCAGGCTCAGGAACTTTCCTAAGCTTTGAGGGAAGTGGGCAGTGATTAGTTCCATGGTCAGCTTGCTCCGGCCCACAACTTGGAGGCTGAGCTGGCTTTTGGAGGGGTACAAGTGGGACCAACAGTGGTCAGTCAGTGGCTGCTACTCCAGAAAACCTGTCTAATATCTAGCAGTGTGGGGGTTAGCCTGCCTTGGTTCCTGGATGTCTTTCCACTTGTGAGTGGGCACTTGTTGGAGCTGACATCCACTCCTTTCTTTTCCTAGCCCTCTCTCTCACGGAAGCTTGAGAAGCAGATATTACACACCCCGAAAAGCCCACATCTGCAGTGGAGCCTACTAGTGAGGCAGCTGTGAGTCCTTAGACATGTGTTAGTGCTGATGGCTTGGGGCCAAGTGAAATCCCAGGCTCCAATCATGTGGCTTCCCTCTGTAAAATTTGGCTGTCTGAAAGAATGCAACAGGAAAATCAGAAACGCCTGCACACTTTTTCCTGTCGCTGTTGGTACCGAGCTGGAGTTCAATCCTACTCAAGTCCTAGTGATGTTAGGGAGATCCTTTAATATCATTTGGAAATCCAGACACCTGGTTTTGCCATTTAAGCTCTCATGACTCATCGCTGTACACCACTCACCTCTGAGAGGAGAGTGGCTTTCCCAGCTGGAGGTTGCCTTTATGTGGATTGTCGGTTGGCTGCATTTCCAGAAAGGAGTAAACGGTTCATGGCTTAGGTGTTATCTTGGACATCAGGACAAAAAAAAAAAAGACAAAGTAACATGACATTGCTCTGTGAAAACTGGAGTGTAGTTATCTTGCTCCTGGGAAAATGTCATATCTTGGTCCTCCATGGATAAAGTGAAGAGTCGGGGTGTAGGAAATATGTCTGAGGCACTCTGCAAACCCGTGTTGCATAGGCTGAAAGTTCGCTACGAATACATGCATTCCGTTCTACTGCAGCTCCTTTATGAAAAGCACCAAAAACCGTGGGGGTTAGAAACGGGGAGGTGCTTGGAACTGACACTACTGCATTATTTTCAGAGAACTGCAATGTGTTCTGCTTGAACAAAAGGAAGTTGGGTTGTGATAATATAATTCTGGATTCCATGGAATGTTGTGGCTCAGAGAGACAAGAGATAAAAGACAGAGAAACAATATAGTGGTAAGTTTCAGGGGTTTTATTTTATATTAAAACATTTTGTCACAGATATAGACTGAATGTGAGTAAAAGACGAGTATTATGTTTCTGTGCATCGAAATGGAAACATGCTTACTAAGCTGTGCTTTGTATTATCTGAAAAATACTAAGTGCTCCTCATCATAGCCTTTGTCCTAAAAGGCTTACAAAATTTTTCCAGAAAAGGTGCGCTGGCAATCAACAGCTGGTTACCCAGAGGGAAATAAATAGCCTTCTTGATGAAACTACCTGAGAAGCCTCTTTACTGGCAGAACATGTGTCCATACCCCATCTCTCTGTGTCCAAGCATCTTTCTTCAATTACGGACCAGGGTGTGTTGAGTTAGAGAGCCAGAGATCCACAGGCCAGACATAATTTATGCAGATTTTCCCAAGTTTATATAGTAGTTTGTTATTCAACACAAAAGCAGCCACCATAGCAACCCCAGGATCACAAAATGCTTATGGTACTTCTGAGAGACACATCGTCGTCTCATAAAGATGTTGAAGTGTGTGAATCTTCTGCAGTCTCATAGTTTATCTTTGCCCTGGGTGAACTGGAGAGCTGCGTGCCTAAAGGGCTCCTTTCTGGTGTGATCTAAATGTCCCATTTAAGCACCGTGCGTGTTAAGTAACCTGGCTAGCAGGCGGATTTGCTCCTCTCTCGCAGTTTGTTTTTCATGTTCATTTCCTTAATGATTTGAAAAATTGTTTTCAAAGGTTCCTCCGACAGGGCCAGTGGCACTGTGCTTGGCCTGGCTTCTTTCGCTGCCAAAATGCAGACCCTCTGCAGTGTGACAGAACAAGGCTTTTGAGCTGCTAACTGGTGAGGGATACGGTAATGAGCTCCAGCTGTGGAGTGCAGGCTCCAAGGAATTGGAGGGGAACCCAAACGGAGAGGCTCTGGTTGATTCTGGGAAGCCTGTCTTTTGGTGCCCTTATCTTCCCAGTTTGGGGATCCAGCAATAGGGCCAAACTCCAGCTGGTGCCTCTGCTTCTGAAAATCCACTGGGACCTGCAAATCGTGTGCCGGACATGGCAGACTTGCAGCCGCAGGTCTTGGCTTTCACCTGTTTAAAGTCCATGGAGGAGTGCAGGTAACTCAGATTTCTGAAAAACAAATGACAATCCCTTATGTGTGGGGTCTTACAGATTTGTAGGGTCTGCAGATACTCCCACCATAGCCGGATTTCAAACTTCCAACAGCTTAGCAACTGGTTCCCCAAACTGCTGGAAATTTAACAAATGGCTCCAGCACACTATTGCTCCGGGTTATCTCATTTGCTGTCCACATGATCCACATGATCTCATGGATAGGTTGGTGTCCTCAACCCCGTTCAACAGAAAAGGAAACAGGCCTAGAGGATTTAATGCAGAGATTCTCAAACTTTACTGTGCATATGAATCACCTGGGGATCTTGTTAAAGGGGGAACCTGTGATTCTGCATATTTAACAAGCTCCCAAGTGACAAGTTTCCACAGTTAATTAAAGGTGTAGTCAACTTTCTGGAAAAGAAAGGGAGGAAGCTAAAAGATGGTCTGTCCCAACTGACAGGTCACACTGTGCCCCCTCTTCCAAGCCATACCCATTGATTCCTCAACCAGTTCCCCGCCTGGAAGGTTCAGGGGTTCTACTAGGCCCTCCCAGGAGCCACTGCAGGACAACACAGTCCACCATTTCAGGCAGAAGGGGAGCTGTTTTCTGCTCCAGGGAAGTTACAGGTTAGTTACAGGTTCCCTTACAAGTTAGTAACAAGGCAGAACTGAGTGACGGAGGGCTGCAGGAAGGCCTTTTGCAATACCCAGTCCTAATCATATAAAGCAACCCCGCTCTCTCCTTGAGTTGGGCCACAGTATGTGACTTTAGGGCACTGCACTCCTAGGAATCTTCAAACCTCACATTTTTACTCCTCTGCATATTGTGGAGGAGCCAAATTTGATGCTATTTTCTACTCACCTGACAGTTATAAACTTAGGGGCCCAAATCAGCAACCCAGAAAACAGTTACAAATGAGCTAATATGGGTCCTGCTTTCACTCAAATTTATCACCTAATAATGAAGATTTAGATAGACGGGAGAGATGACTGAGCGGAGAAACTCAAGCAAGGGAGGCCCTGTTCCTAGGATGGTGCTGGATTCCGTGGACAGATGACAGTGCTCCTGACCTCAGAGTCTGAAATCCAGTCAGGCAACGCACACTTTCGAAACAGTTAGGGTACGATCCATTATACAGTGCATGCTAAGTCGCTTCCGGGGAAGGCAATGGCACCCCACCCCAGTACTCTTGCCTGGAAAATCCAATGGACGGAGGAGCCTGGTGGGCTGCAGTCCATGTGGTCGCTAACAGTCGGACAGACTGAGCGACTTCACTTTCACTTTTCTCTTTCATGCATTGGAGAAGGAAATGGCAACCCACTCCAGTATTCTTGCCTGGAGAATCCCAGGGATGGGGGAGCCTGGTGGGCTGCCGTCTATGGGGTCACACAGAGTCGGACACGACTGAAGTGACTTAGCAGCAGCAGCAGCAAGTCGCTTCAGTTTTTTCTCACTCTGTGTGACCCCATGGATTGTAGCCTGCCAGGCTCCTCTGTCCGTGGAATTTTCCAGGCAAGAATACTGGAGTGGGTTGCCACGCCCTCCTCTAGGGATCTTCCCGACCCAGGAATCAAACCCACTTCTCTTCTGTCTCCTGCATTGGCAGGCGGGTTTTTTTTTTTTTTTTTTTTTTT
>SJYX01005739.1:24500-85190 GCA_006410675.1 Oreotragus oreotragus
ACCCCCTTTTCTTCTTTCTCCTGCATTGGGGGGGGGTTTTTTTTTTTTTTTTTTTTTTTTTTTTTTACCACTAGCACCACCTGGGAAGCCCTATTCCATAGTACCAAGTCCAATTGTGCCATAAGATTTAGATCATATTTGTTGTACAGAATGCTGAAATGTGTATAGGCAGGGCTACCGTCTAGACTGCCAGAACACAATTTCCAAAGGAATGTTCTCCATCCCTGTTTTAAGACCTTTCATTCAATCGGGCAATCAAAAGATTCAAACGTGTCCAAGCTATTTTCTAGTTAATGGAATGCACGAGCAAAGGATTCTTTTCTTTTCCTTTGGAGATTGTCTCACAATCAAAACCATCTTTCTAGTAAAATGATTTTATCCTGATACCCAGCTCCAGTTCTTTTTTTATTTTATTCTCCTGAGTCTGGATAAAGCAAGTGATTCATGATGATCCATTTATTCGCTGCGAAAATGTATGTTTGCTGTTACAGAGACATAACCTTAACTGTGTCTCTCTCCTTTTCTTTATCACCTTACCAATTCTATTCTGTGTCTGGTACAGGAATACCTTTGTGTTTATAGGGCAAGATAGTGCCAGGTACATATCTTGCCCTTCCTGCCTGTGGAAATTCTCCTCATCTTCTCAGGCCCAATTTGAAATGCCATGTTCTCTGGGAACCCTTCCCCAATGCCCACAGTGACTTGGAAATTATTATATTTTCCTCTAGCCTGCAACCCTTGTGACCCTCTTCTCAATGGTAGGTTATGTTTCACTCTGCTTTGCATTAGAGGTAATCATCTCATATCTTTCTCCCTTTCCTACCTCCAACCCAGCTAGGATGTCAGATTTTTAGGCTGTTAGGTCCATTATAATTATAATTATTGGTCATTTAACATTCACTAAGTACCAGGCATTTTACAAGAGAGTATTTTAAAACTTCCGAATAACACTATTATCAGAGGCATTGTTATCCCATTTCACTGAGGCTTGGTGAGGTCAGGCAACTGGTCTGGGGTCTGCCAGCAGTACTTTTAACCTGACTCAAAGCCCACATTCTTTCCATTCTACTCTCCAGCCATATGCTCTCTTTGAGGGCAGAGACTAAGGCTTCCAGCCAGAGTAAGTGTTCAGTGAGTTGTTGAATGAATATGTACATGAAGGAGTATGTGTTATTTGGCTCATGGTAGCAATAATGCTAGAAAAAGGGCCTGCCTCCAGGCTGGTGAACCTCCTCTCGTGGCCTCCCTGGTGCGTCACTCAGGTGTCCTTTCCCTCCATCCCTGTGTCCTGTGCTATATCCCCAGTTCTCTGTTCCTTTCCCATCAGTCATCTAGATAAGTTTATAAATGAACACACTCTAATGCTATTCTGTTAATGGATACTAGTAAGATATCTAAGAATTCATTCATTCAATATTTTCATAAGAAAATTCAATGCATAGCACCAATCACATAGGAGGTCCTTATAAATAGCCATTGAATAAATGTGCTAGAGATAAAACAGACTGTTTGTGGCAATAAATGAAGGGGATACATACATAGTTATTGTTGCTGTTTAGCTACTAAGTTGTGTCCGACTCTTTGCGACCCCATAGACTGTAGCCCTCCAGGCTCCTCTGTCCATGGGATTTTCCAGCAAGAATACTGAAGTGTGTTGTCATTTCCTTCTCCAGGGGATCTTTTGACCCAGGGATCGAACCCAAGTCTCCTGCATTGGCAGCCGGATTCTTTACCTCTGAGCCATCAGGGAAGCCCACAGACATAGTTAGATTAGAGCTATTTTCTAGCAAACACATCTAGGTATCAAGGTCTCTGCTAACTTGGAGACACCAAGATAACTAAGACAGACATGGTCTCTGCCCTCTTGGGGCTTACTCTCTAGTAGGTGACGTATTTTCATCTTACACTAGGGTCTACTTGAATCAATATTCTAATCTAAAAGAGTAGGGTAGAAAAAGGTATTCTAGGGCAGGGGTAGGGGTTCTTGCCATTGTAATTCATTATGAAGAAGATTCTAGGTTTGAAGTGTCCACAGGGGCTTCCCCTTCCTTTTCCTTTTACTTCAGTTATTCTCAACTAGAGAAAGAAGTGGAGACATACCTCCTTAGAGGGTTGTAGCACCATTCTCAGTGAGTGCTTTTATCATTAAACAATTGTGAAAGTGAAAGTGAAGTCGCTCAGTCGTGTCCGACTCTTTGCGACCCCTTGGACTGTAGCCTATCAGGCTCCTCTCTCCATGGGATTTTCCAGGCAAGAGTGCTGGAGTGGATTGCCGTTGCCTTCTCCAGGGGATCTTCCCGACCCAGGAATCGAACCTGGGTCTGCTGCATTGCAGGCAGACGCTTTACTGTCTGAGCCACCAGGGAAGCATATTCTCACCATAAAAAAACATCTGATAGTACCAATGCTGCTGCTGCTGCTGCTGCTTCTAAGTCACTTCAGTCGTGTCCGACTCTGTGTGACCCCATAGACGGCAGCCCACCAGGCTCCCCCGTCCCTGGGATTCTCCAGGCAAGAATACTGGAGTGGGTTGCCATTTCCTTCTCCAATGCATGAAAGAGAAAAGTGAAAGTGAAGTCGCTCAGTCTGTCCGACTGTTAGCGACCCCATGGACTGCAGCCCACCAGGCTCCTCCGTCCATTGGATTTTCCAGGCAAGAGTACTGGGGTGGGGTGCCATTGCCTTCCCCGAATACCAATGCTACCTTCAGACTTTACCTCAAACCCATTCTCCAGAAGTAATCACAATTAAGTTTTCTTCTGTCTCTATCCAAACATTTTTCTTTGCATTTACTAAATCATATGTACACACATACCTGCATAGTGACTATCTTTTTACTATAAAAGCAACTGTTTTCTATATATTCTTAAGTAATAACTTTTGATTTAACAGTGTATCTTTGCTATCTTTCCATTTTGCTATGTATAGATCTGCATTCTTCTTTCTTAAAAAAAAATGAACTTGTTCCATTTAAACTGTTGTATAGTATTCTGTTGTGTGGATGGATGTACCATGGATTTATTTAACCATTTCTATGCTGATGGGTATTTATTTAGATTGTTTCCAATTTCTTTGTTCTTATTAACAGTGTCACAATGAATGTCCTGGGCAATGTGCCTTCTGCACATGTGTATCAGTATTTCCCTAGGGTAACTATGTGGAAGTAGAATTATTGGGTCATGGGGTATGTGTGCCTAAAATATTGTCATATTTGCCTCCAAAGTGGCTGAATCAATTTATATTATCACCAATAGTGTATGCATGCCCTTTTCCTATATCCTTGTCCAATGGATATTATAACTTTTTAATTGTTCCCAATTTGATGATAAATTAGATATAAAAATTAGTTTCTCATTCTATTTAAATGTGTTGTGGGGACTTCTCTGGTGGTCCAGTGGTTAAGACTCTGAGCTTCCACTGCAGGGGGCACAGGTTTGATCCCTGTTGGGGAGCTAGGATCCCACATGCTGTGCAATGTGGCAAAAAAAATAAAGGTTCTGGTTGCTTATTCTTTTGTTATTGTTCCTTACTGGAACTTTATATACTCCACATATCAATTATGTGTTATGTTGCAATTATTTCTGATGGTCTGTCACTTTTTAACTTTGCTCACTATCTTTTATGTATAAAACTTTTAACATTTTATGTAATCAGCTTTGCTTATTTTGTGTTTTATGACAGGTATTTTTGTCTTACTTTGCCTTATCCACCTCAAGCATATAAAGACATTTTCCTATATCTTCATATAATATTTATATTTTTAATATTTATATTTAGTTCTTTAAAACATCTGGAATTTATTTTTGCAAATGGTATGAAACAGGGATCTAGCTATTTTATTTTCTGAAATGAATAGCCAATTGTCCTTCTACCATTTCCTGAAAAGCCCACTTCTACCCACTGATTTTAAGTATTACTTTAGCTGCATGTTAACATTTTCATATATACCCAGGTCTGTTTTTTCACTCCATTCTGTTTCATGGAGAGGAGTTTATCAAACTATCCATTGCCAAACCATTGAATGGAGTTTTCTCATGAATACTGTTGATCCTTTACTATTTACTCTTTCAAAGAAAATTCTTAATTCTAGTCAGAAAAAAACTTTTTAACTAGGTACTATATTAATAAAAATATTTTGAGAAAACTATATCCATAAGCTATGACCCGAGTTACTTTAGCCAATAAGAAATTAATCATTGTAACAAAAAACAGTGAAAAAGATAAGATTACATATTGGTTCATGTAGCCACATTCTGATTTTCCCCATTAATATGAAAGGATATGCTGAGCACATTTTTACATTAGAAGATGCTGAGCTTTATACTTGATAGATTGACCTAAAGGACCCATGACTGTACTATGTTATTCACATCTTGAAAGCAAACGTCACCCCAGATATTAATTTCAATAGAGGTCCTTTTAGAGATAGTTAAGGAAAAAAGTCTGAAGAATGCCACATAATACAAATAGGGGAAAATAATATTTTGAGCACCATTTTTTGTAAACATGGAAAACATGTAGACATATTTTATAGTGATGATGGAATTTGATTCTCCAAAATGATGATCTGTCTACTAGGCAGAAAAGTTACATTTTGCATCTCAAGTGTTTGTGGCTTTCCTACAGGAATATGTTAGTTTTGCTTTTGCTTTATGTGGTTGTTACTTATGGAAGATGATGAACATTATCGTGGGAAAAATAATGGTGGTGTTGTAGCTTTCAGTGGTGGCCTTTTGGTTTTTGATGTACAGTTTGTGACTTAGGGTCATCTTTTAAATACAGGAGCATATAGAGGCAGAGAGTCATGGATCTCCTTACAGTTCTGCCGTTTACTTGCTGTGTGACTTTGGGTAAGTCATGTAACTTTTTGAATGTCAGTTTTCTTATCTGTTCAATAGTGGATCAAACCACTAGTCTGCCTATTTCACCTCAGTGTATCAAATTATTATGAGAATCGAATGAGGAACCAAACAGGAAAAAGCTTTAATCACTGTAAAGATGAAATTTAAAAAAGAGATTATTATTAAAGGGCGCCTGAAGAATATGCTCTGACCATCTTCAGACCCCACAAAGCATCAGCAAAGGGGCCAAATGAAGACAGGGGAAACAGCTATGAGAGAAAAATGGGAAGAAATAGTAGAGGAAGAGGGTCTGTAGCAGCAAGCACAAACTCTGAGGAGTGTTTTAACCTCTCATCCCTACCCCACTCGTTACAAACCTAACAGTAGGGAGCCTCTAAGAGGTGCATAATATTATTTTAGTGTAGTAGTTAAGAGCTTTTTAAAAATGGGTGTGATTCCAGCATACTGAGAGTATCAAGGTATTGAGGGGTGGGGAGAGGGAAGCAAAACTCGTTGAGTGTCTACCACAGCCCAAGGACAGATGGCACATGCTTTATATACATGATTTCCTCTAGTCCTATAAAGAAACTTGCAAGTCTGGACCTTAACCCCATTTTACAGATGAGGAAATTGATTTGTGAATGTTCTGTGCCCCCTACTGGCTAGCACAAAGAACTGACCTGTCTCTTCCCCACCAACTCCTTTCTTCCACCTAGGTAGGGAGCCTGAATCTCTGCATTTGTCTATCTATTGTCTCATCTTTAATTGCTTAATTACACCTCAGGTCATCTCCCCTTCATACATATACATATCTCTATGCTTCTTTACACACCTTTTTTCTTCACCTCTTTCTTCTAAATGTTGTCCAATCACCTCAAGAAAAATTGCCCTCAATTTCTTTGAGCCTTGGTTTTTCCATCTATAAAATGGGACAACTGACAGACTAGATTTGAGGTTTAAATTTGATTATTAATGTGTGAATATGTTATCTGTAAGGCTATAATCTCTAAATCTAAATGTAAGATAGATACCTGTCTCTAGAGAATGTTCATTATTGGAGAAAGATATTTAGTGGTCTGCCATAGGGTTTTGTTCTTGACCATATTCTATTCAAATATATATCGATAATATCAATAATTGCAAATTGTCATAAAAGCATGCCTAGTAAATTTATATATGTAACAAATTATAGAAAATTGGAAAAGAATCATAAAAAGGAAATTATAGAAGTTAGAATTATAGAAAAGAATTAGAGAAAATTTGACAGATTGGAAAAATTGGTTGAAATTAGCGAGATTATATTTTATCAAAGTAAGTGCAAAAGTTTTCACTTAAGTTCAGAGGATTGTAAAGTACATATTGGGGAGGACTGAACCCGTTAGCATTAACACAAAAACACTGTTTTGGTTGTATTAGTACTGTAGTGCAGCTGTTAAAAAACCTAAGAAGCATGTGAAGTGAAATGAAATCGCTCAGTTGTGTCCGACTCTTTGCGACCCCATGGACAGTAGCCTGCACCAGGCTCCTCCATCCATGGGATTTTCTAGGCAAGAGTACTGGAGTGGGGTGCCATTATAGGCCACATAAATAGGGNTGCATTCAGATGAGTACATCTTTCCTTTTCTCCTTTGTCTTTCCCTTCTTTTCTCCGCTATTTGTAAGGCCTTCTGAGACAACCATTTTGCCTTTTTGCATTTCTTTTTCTTAGGGATGGTCTTGCTCACTGCCTCCTGTACAATGTCACAAATCTCCATCCATAGTTCTTCAGGCACTGTATCAGATCTAATCCCTTAAATTTATTTGTCACTTCCACTGTATAATCGTAAGGGATTTGATTTAGGTCATACCTGAAAGGTCGAGTGGATTTCCCTACTTTCTTCAATTTAATTCTGAATTTGGCAAAAGGAATTCATGATCTGAGCCACAGTCCGCTCCTGGTCTTGTTTTTGCCGACTGTATAGAACCGCATTGGTTAAACTCAATAGGTCTTCATTTTTGCATTCTTTAAGTCTTCTTGTGAAAGGTAATGAACACAGAGAAGTGTGCACAAAACTTGATAGTATAACACACAGTTATCAAGTATAACACACAACTGTGCACAGAATCACTCCCCCGGTCAAGAAGTGTAGTCCAGCCGGAAGCNCGACTGTATAGAACCGCATTGGTTAAACTCAATAGGTCTTCATTTTTGCATTCTTTAAGTCTTCTTGTGAAAGGTAATGAACACAGAGAAGTGTGCACAAAACTTGATAGTATAACACACAGTTATCAAGTATAACACACAACTGTGCACAGAATCACTCCCCCGGTCAAGAAGTGTAGTCCAGCCGGAAGCCCCCGGCCAGGCACAGCCGCGCAGGTCGCCGCTGCGTCCTCTAGATCTCCAGCTTTCACTCGACTTTATACGTGATCCGAGTCACCGCGGCTTATTCAGTTTCACTGCCGTGGAATGCTTCTACTGTGTGAATGTAAGGAATACCCAATATATTCAGTTTATACTCATAAATATGAAGAATATTCATACAACATAGAAACTACATACATTCCATCATATGAAATACTCATTTTGTGTCTTCTGTCCCTGAAGTGCGTTTGGGGATTTCCTGACTGGCAAGCTTAGGAACAAGGCTACTTGTGAGCGTCGTTTGGGGGTGTCCTGGGTGTGCAGGGCACTGCAGCTGCTGTCCATGGCCTGCTGGGCTTGGGCAGACTTTACTCCACCACCAGCCCACACACTCCTGCTCTGCACTCTCCGCAGCACCCAGAACTGGCGGACTTATTTCCACCTGTCTAGTCGGTGGCCCGCCATGTGTCACGTGGCTTCCATTTCACTTCTCTGCTTCAGTAACTAGGCTGCTGCTGCTGCTGCTGCTGCGAAGTCACTTCAGTCGTGTCCAACTCTGTGTGACCCCATAGACGGCAGCCCACCAGGCTCCCCCATCCCTGGGATTCTCCAGGCAAGAATACTGGAGTGGGTTGCCATTTCCTTCTCCAATGCATGAAAGAGAAAAGTCAAAGTGAAGTCGCTCAGTCTGTCCGACTGTTAGTGACCCCATGGACTACAGCCCACCAGGCTACTCTGTCCATTGGATTTTCCAGGCAAGAGTACTGGGGTGGGGTAACTAGGCTGAACACCATCTTATTCGTCTCAGTCATTTGTGCGTCTACCTCAGAAATTCCTGTGCAAGTGTTTAACCGATTTTTTTCTTGGATGTCTGTCTTTTCCTTAAAGGTTGATGGGGCGTCCCTATGTCACTGATCATGAGGCCTTTCCTGGGTGCACATCATTCACCTTCTCCCTTGACTGTCCCTTGTCTGAATTCTGTCTTTATTGAGAGATGTTCTTGATTTTAAACGACGTTCTTGGTAGCTGAAATTACCAATCTTTTACTTCGTGGACACGAATAAGCGACTGAAGAAGAACGACTTTGTGGTTGGTGCTTTTTAAGTCCTGTTTCAAAGACCTCTGTCTATTCTGAGGTCCTGAGAATGTATGTTCTCATATAAAAAGCTTCACAGTTTTCGCTTAAGTATATAGGAGTTGACCTATATGAGGAAATGAGGTCCAGTTTCATTTTTTCTAGTATGGATCCCAGCTGTTCTACAGCTTCGTTTTTTCATTCAAAATATCTTGAGATCTTCCTGTATCTGCACACAGTTCCAGCTTGAGGATAAATCATAATTTGAAGAGTAATTAGGATATTCATGTGGTTTTCTATTCCAGTGTTTCAAAGACTCATTTTACATTTGATTCTTTACACACATATTTAAGCATATTCATCCTGGATTTCATAGGCGTAGGCCTAGGGAGTTAAAAGCAAAGACATTTTATATTTTCTTAGATATTGGGTTTTCTGTCTTGCTTTAAAAATTTAATACTCTGTCAAATTTATTAAAAATTCCCCTAAGTTTCCTTTTAGTGTTTATGAAGTCCCGTTATACTCTTAAGTCTTTGAGCCATCTGGATTTTATTTTGGGGTGAGAAGTTTGGGAGGGATCCAGCTATATATTTTCCGAATGTCTGGCCAGTTGTCCCCAAATCATTATTGAATAATGCATCTTTCCCCGCTGATTTAAATGTCGTCATTATCATATGCTAAATGCTTCGCAGCACAGGGGCTGTTTGGGGGCTTTCTGTCCCCTCCCTTCAGTCCGTCTGTCTGTTCATCATTGCTGCCGCTCGGGTGTAAGGACCCCATCATCTCNTCAACTCTTTGCAACACTATGGAAAGACTGTGGCCTGTCAGGTTTCTCTGACCATGGAATGCTCCACATAAAACCACTGTAGTGGGTTGCCACTTCCTTCTCCAGGGGATCTTCCTGACCCAGGGATTGAATCCTCATCTCTTTGTTCTCCTGCGTTGGCAGGTGGGTTCTAGACTGCTAGCACCAACTGAGTGCAATGATTATTGTTACTAAAATACTACAGAAGTTTTCTCTGTTTGTATACACTAAGGAAGGCAGCAAACAATACTTACTGGTGAGGGATTAAAATACACTTGCTCCACTAAAATCTTGTGGTATATTAGGTGAAGTATTTCTAATTTTACAAACTTTATTATTAATACAAGGAACATTATATAGTGTGGTATAATGGGGCAGAAGTAAAAATTATAATTTATATGCATTTTATTCAAAATGTTAGATATATAAACTTTGGTAAGATAATGAATACATACCTTCTCTGAGATACTCTCTCCCTCCATCCAAGTTACAGAGGATCATGCATTTAGGGTTTTTGGTTAAGGCTTAAATGAATATTAAATGCAAAATACTTAACCAACTGAAAGTGCCAGAGTAGTTTCCTTACAAAATCCAATGTTTACTGTGTCTTGCAAAAGCACCTGGATGGATTTCCACCCTGTGATAGTGGGCAAATGGCAACAATCCAACTGAAGGTATATTTTATGTTTCATAGTCAATATTAATTTTCATGGACTTTGAAGTGGGGAGGGCTTCCCACAATAAATGCTTCCCACCCTAAGTGGTTGAAATCAAGGATGGTAAATGTGGTTGGCATGACTATGTGTCATGTGGAAAAACACAAAACACATTCTAAAACAATGTGGAATCTAATATTGAGCTGTTTTAAAACTTATAATACAAAATTTACAAAAGCACATGAGCTAAATTCTAGAGTTTACAAAAATAGTCAAGAATGACTTAACCTGTATCCTAGGATATTTTAATTCATGATAAACAATATTCTTTTAGATGCAATAATGAAAGTATTTCCTTAGTATTTAAGTTAATCTTTTATAGGAGTTAAGGCCCTTAGAAAGCCTTCTTTTTGCAGAAAAAATGTGTATTGTACTGACTTACTTGAAAGTTTCTTGACAAAAATCGTGTACTTCTTAAGGCAATAATCTCAGAGAATAATTTAAAACAGCACTGGACATATTGGACCTGAGACTAATAAATTTCACTGTTTTATTGTCATCAAACCAATGCAAATGAGAATAACTTCCTGTCAACTTGAATCATTTCAATGGGCAAAAATTCCTTTTTTTTTTTTTTTAACATTTGTCATTCAAGGCATTTTTTCCCCACTTATGTACTAATCTCATTGAAACATACTTGCAGCAGAGAATCTCTTGCAGAAATGTACTGAATTTTAAGCCTAATGAAAGACTTGCAAAAGTATATGTCTACTCTTTCTTGAATCAAATCTATTCTAAGATTTGTTTGTTCAGATCTTACCTCTGAGGCATACTTGATTATCTTAAACATTCTCAAAGAGTTGAAGTATTTCAATATTTAATTTACTGTATTATATTCAAACCTTTTTGTAAAGAACATTTTTCATGCTTTAATTAACTATTTTGAAGGAAACCATAACCAAGAGAGTCCATAAGAGGTATATTAAAGATAATACATGGAAGAAGAATATGTTTCTAAGCTGTTTAGAAAAAAACAAAACAAAAAACTGAGAATAAGTGAAAAGTAGTTTCATATAATAGATTTAAGAGAGAATTTATGATAGCATATTTCTTGAGACTTGACAGATCTTTTAATACATATTATTATTGTCAAAACACAGTTGACGTGGTCCTAAAGTCTAAGAACTTCATGGTGGCAGGGAGAATGTGTGAACCGGGGGTTGTAGGTTATATGTGGTCAAAAATTACTGCCATTTTCATTTGTTTTTTTAAATAACAAATATGCTTTTACCAATGTAGGAAAAAACATCTGAATCATGATTCATGATTTTCATAACACAAATTCTGTAGCAATTCTGATGGGTGTGGGCAGGCTAAATTGCTTCAGTTGTGTCAGATTCTTTGTGACTGTACAAACTGTAGCCACCAGGCTTCTCTGTCCATAGGATCTCCTGGCAAGAATACTAGAATGAGTTTCCATGCCCTCCTCCAGGGAATCTTCCTGATCCAGGGATTAAACCTGTGTCTCTTATATGTCCTGCACTGGCAGACAGGTTCTTTATCACTATTTCTATTTGGGAACTTCTGGTAACTCTTGATACATTTCCAAATAATACAATCATCCACCCATTCACACACAAGGAAGTAGCAAGACAAGGCTGGAGGAGATAGGGGAGTGGGTATTTAGTTGTATTTACACACATTGAGTTGATTTGCCTAAAATCATTCAAGTCCATTAGGAAGCTGGGACAAGATACTAAGTTTCCAAACTTCCAATCTACTATTTTTTTCCAATCTACAACTGAAAAATCCAGTGTAATTAAAATGTATGTGAAAAACAGCCAAATTTATTTTTCAAAACACGAATTGAATCTAGTCCTTTTTCTTTTTTAAACTAAGGTAGTAAAGTATCACAGTATTCTTTGTGCATTCTAAGATTACGTGGCATTTTTCTGCATATTCCCTATTATCTCGGTTGTTATATCAGAATTCTGAAATTATCACTTATTTATTAGGGAAAATATCTTATGTGGCACTGTGTTTAATGTACTCAGTTATAACAGGTCATTCTTGTTTATGTCTCTCATGTCCCCTTTAGCTGTTTCAGAGGTACTCACTATTTGCTGCTGCTGCTGCTAAGTTGCTTCAGTCGTGTCTGACTCTGTGCGACCCCGTAGACGGCAGCCCACCAGGCCTCCCTGTCCCTGGGATTCTCTTGGCAAGAACACTGGAGTGGGTTGCCATTTCCTTCTCCAATGCATGAAAGTGAAAAGTGAAAGTGAAGTCGCTCAGTCATGTCTGACTCTTCACGACCCCAAGGACTGCAGCCTACCAGGCTCCTCCATCCATGGGATTTTCCAGGCAAGAGTACTGGAGTGGGGTGCCATCGCCTTCTCCAACTCACTATTTTGAACACTATTATCAACCATAGCTAATAAACATGAACTACAATCTTAAAGAGTATAAAGCGCTCTTGCATTTGTATCCCTTTGGTCCAGATGTGACAGGTGTGAAATGGAAAAATTATTATTCTTTACTTTCCTTGATGGATCTAGACACCGCTTTAAGAAACAGGGGAAATTATGATATATGGTATGAAAATGTTGTTTAACATAAAATTAAAATATCAAATTTATCCATGATAATTTACTGTATTGGGCCCTGTCTTAAGTTGCATCTCCTAGAAGCCAGATCAGGTGTGGATTCTTACTAAATGATACATTGAGGTCTCTTTTGGCAGAGGAGGGGAATAATGGAAACTGGATAAGGCAAGAGTTAAAAAGTTAACAAGAAAGTGATCTCATAGCACAGATAGCATCACAGATTTAGCCCACCTTGTGACAAGTGACTGGCATTTAGTACAACCCTAGTTTGTTTAGGATGGAGGTGGGGGAAAGAATGTATCCACCCAGGCAAATTAGCTATCATTTGGTCAAAGAGGATTCACCAGAGAAGAGGGCATGTATGAGCTGTGATTAAACAGGTACAAAGAGCAGAAAAGAGGATCTAGTTTGACACCAACAGCATGTAGGACAGATTATGTTGCAATGTTTCAAGATAATGGTAAATTTCATTTTAGCTTTGAAGTATCAGTTTAAAATGTAACTGATAACAGATGTTGCTATCTCAGTAGAATAGAACATCTCCTAATTAAAATAAGTATTTAAAAATATTACATCAAAACTACAACGACTCAAAAAAGGTTGTTTATTTTGACATTACTCACGGTGGAACTCTAGTTATATATTTAACTCTTGATTAAAGTAACAAATTAATATTTTGCTAAATAATTCAGACAAATTTTAGGAAGTGAATATATAATAATTAATGAAGGACATATATTTTACTGCTTATTGAATATCAGTGGAGATGTATACAATAAATGGTTAATTGCTTAATTTCAGCTATATAGAAATAAGACTTTTACCCATCTTTTTGTTATGAAGTTATAACAGTCTACAAACTAGATTCTATTTTATTTAATATTTTATATTAATTTAGTAAATTAAAAATGCTTAATTGTGTGTGTGTTCTTGCCCTGGGCTCCTCAATGATTAGACCTGCCCCCAAATGAACACTTATAAAGTCTTTGGTTGTCAATCATCTAAATATCACCTTTTTATTAGTTTTAAAAAATGTTGTCATTTCTTAATTATTAAATTTAGGCAGAATATATTTTAGTTCCACATCTAGAGAAATGATGCTTAACTCTCTTACATGGCATCCAAAATTATGCTTCTCTATTATTCTCAAAGTTTTCTTAATTAGATTTTCATTTTTAGTTATTCTATTTGCTATTTTCCTTTCTATAGACATATTTAAATTTCTATTCCTTTAGGATCAGATAGAGGCCACAACTCTTTTCTTTGTGTAAGACTAGGAAATTTATGCTCCTTTACTAA
Organism: Oreotragus oreotragus; assembly: GCA_006410675.1. Classification (NCBI taxonomy): domain Eukaryota; kingdom Metazoa; phylum Chordata; class Mammalia; order Artiodactyla; family Bovidae; genus Oreotragus; species Oreotragus oreotragus. The sequence continues at coordinate 38,124 of SJYX01005739.1, forward strand.
ATACTATCCTATCTCTGGGTCTTTTTATCTTTTAGTTGCTATATTGTGACATTTATAATGTCAAGTATGAAATCTTTAGGTTTCATAAATCAAGTCATCGGTTGTTCGTACTTAAAATGATTCTGAAAATACCAAATTTTTTTTTAAAAGTTTGTAAGTTATCATGTTAAGTTAATTGTTGACTACTTGTTTACCTCCTACTTTGGGTCCTATAATATTCCTGGGCTATTACAGAAGGAGGGAAATCATTTTAACACACCATATCACTTTCCATAGTGATTAACCCATGGCACCTGGAAAGTGGCTTTTTATTTTACTTTATTTCAGACAGTGATTTTGTCCAGAAAGATTTGAATCAAAATGAAACAAATTAGGCATATAGGTGAATTATTCACTCTCTGGACTTGATTGCAATTGTGATGGAGATTTTCTGTATTTGGGAAATTTTCAAACAGACTAGCTTAAATTCATAGATTCACACAAAACTCAAATTTTGTTCTCTGATCCCTCACTCACCCACCTTGGCTCTCGCCTAATTCTTTCCAAAGATGTGTTACTATGCCTCCGATACAATACAGAACCATAATTGGCACTTACTTCCACTTTTTAAGAAGTCTCTCAATAAAGAGAGCATTCTGCTTCTTTTCCATGGTATTTTGCTGAAAGTTGACATAGTTATTTACTTTTTAAAAATCATTCTAATATGATTATTCTTGTTTTCTTTCAGAAACCTCTTTCCCTTTTGCCCTTTTGTCTCTTTCCCTTTCCCAAATTTGCCATTCCAAAGTTCAAGGTCAAATGGATTCCTCTCTCTTAAACTGGGAAGAGATTAAATAACTTGTTTAAGGACATATAATCTAATGGGTTGTAGATGGCCACTCTACATACTCTGGAGCATCCAGAGCCACTGATAAAATGTGAAACCAGTTCAATTTATATTTCTTTTCATGTAAATGAATCTTTCTTTCTCACAATTTTCAGAATTGTATCTATACTTGCTGCTACTGCTAAGTCACTTCAGTCGTGCCCGACTCTGTGTGACCCCATAGACGGCAGCCCACCAGGCTCCCCCATCCCTGGGATTCTCCAGGCAAGAATACTGGAGTGGGTTGCCATTTCCTTCTCCAATGCATGAAAGAGAAAAGTGAAAGTGAAGTCGCTCAGTCTGTCCGACTGTTAGCGACCCCATGGACTGCAGCCCNTCCTGTCTCTTATACACATCTCATCCCTGGGATTCTCCAGGCAAGAATACTGGAGTGGGTTGCCATTTCCTTCTCCAATGCATGAAAGAGAAAAGTGAAAGTGAAGTCGCTCAGTCTGTCCGACTGTTAGCGACCCCATGGACTGCAGCCCACCAGGCTCCTCCGTCCATTGGATTTTCCAGGCAAGAGTACTGGGGTGGGGTGCCATTGCATAAACATTAATACCAACTTATGTATGTTACCACTAAAGATTTAATAATGATAAAAATCTGACTGTTCTTTGCTGAAAATTCATAGTTTTACTAAAAGAACAGTTTTAGAGCCATAGATAAAAAAAAAAAAACAACACACACAATATATTATATTTTCACTGCTAAATTTGAACTGCAATAGTCTTGTCAAGTTAAAAGGTTTGGTTTACACAAATAAAACAACATTCTATTCAAATTCTATTGCATCTGAGCGTGAATTATTTGTGAGACATTTAGGAGATTTTATCCAGCATGTCTGTATGTTATGAAGAAAATCCTCTTAGAAGAGATACTCTAATGACTAAATAAAAAATTACATCAACTAAACTTAAAATGAAACTTCTGAAGTACTTGAAAGTATTTTCAGAAGTTTTTTTCTGTGTTAAAGCATTTTCCCTGAAGTACAACAGTGTCTGCTTTTTTCATTTCTGTATATTAATCATTTTAATGAGAAAATATTTGCATTTGCTCAGAGAAGCTCAAATTTTAGTAGTTTATTAAGGAGGAACCTAATCAATCTGGTAACATAACGTGAACTCTATAGTCATTAGTGCCCACAAAAGATCCATTTAAACTATCTCCTTATATATAATCATCTCAAATATTTTATTAGAAATGGTAAAAATGATTTTAAAAGAATACAGATTCTCTCATAAATAAAAATCTGAAGGCAAAGTAAAACTACTTTGAGGCTTTCAAACTTTAAGATAGTATTACACTAAAACAAAATACAGCTCAAGAATTAAGATAATCCAAAAATCTTCTGGACAAAATCTGGTAAGATACAGAGGACTTCAAACTTGGAAGCCTACTAAAGAAATATCTTTATAAAGGAAATTCAGGTAAAAGATGCGGACAACAGAGTAACCCAGTAGCGAGAATAGACAAAATATGCATAGTAGTAAGATGGAGAAGGAAATTCTTAAAACTTATTCTAGTTAACAAATATAACTAGTTGAACTATTACTAGTTAAACCAATAATTCAAAAGCATTTAAGAATTCTAGAGGACTATAAAAATAGTTTAGCAGCTTATCTGTATATAACACTGTCTATGTGATACTATTTTAACAAAAGAGGTGGGTTAGGTTGATCCTGCAAGTTAACTTTTATCATCACAGAACTCAATTCTAAGTAGCTCAAAATCAATTACTGACAACACAGATACCATTTTGCCTTTTCCTTCGTGAAAATGGATGGTTTGTTCTGACACGAAGTCACCAGTAAACCACACTCCCCAGCCTACCATGTAAAGAAGCAACAAGTAAAAGAACTGCCTCTTTGTTTTGGCCAAAGGTATGCAGGTGAGAGTTACTGTCCTGACTTTTTTAAAATGCAGGTTTATTCACTTCAGGCTTGCTTTTACTGGATACTCATGGGACAACTAGGCATTACTATTGGTATAGAAAGGACTAAATCAATTAAACAAAAGCTTGGACATGAAATGTACTTTGCTATTTTCTTTATCCTATGTTACCTATGTGGCCAACAACATTCATGCCAGGAATCAGGTGTGACTCCACAAGGATTCAACATAGCCAGTCTAGTCTTAAAGAACTGGTGCTAAATTTCTACTGTCCTCTCAACTATATGCATGGAAAAGCACATGAAAGAAAGAAACAACATTCTAGAAAGTCAAGTTGGCTATACCCTACTAGTGGCAAATTCTCACAACACACTTAACTATAAATATTATTACAATGCATTTTACAATGTCAATGCTATTTTCTTCAGAGCTCTTAATCTGAATGCCTCATGTAATAAAACTTTAGGTTTTATAATACTTTATAAATACAAGTGAGTCCTAAAAGGATTGCTTTAACAAATATTTTCAGAAATAAATTGTTTTGAGATGAATGAACTAAGCAATTATGCTGCAAAGAAACAAATCCTAGTAAGTGACATCAAATTTTTCATGCAAAATACCTATTACATGAAAAGTACATGAAGAATGAAATGAAAACTGTTCTTATCCTGTCATAAACGATTCAGTTGTACTTCTCAATAAAAGTTGTATTGTCAGAACATAAATTGAGGACTATACATTAAACTATATATATGCTCTATTATTTTAGTTAATACAAGGTGTGCTCTCTATTGAAGCACACCAAACGATAGCACAACAGCTTGAAAGAGTTAATATAATTCCAAATCATGAAAAGCTTATTTCTTTCGAAGATAACATTGTACAAACAGTATGTGAAAGTGAAAGTGAAGTTGCTCAGTCGTGTCCAACTTTTTGCAACCCCATGGACTGTAGCCTACCAGGCTCCTCTGTCCATGGGATTTTCCAGGCAATAGTACTGGAGTGGATTGCCATTTCCTTCTCCAGGTATCTTCCCAACCCAGGGATCGAACCCGGGTCTCCCATATTGTAGACAGATGCTTTATCATCTGAGCCACCAGGGAAGTCCTTACAAACGGTATATAAATGGAGCTTAATAAACCTATGCTACATAAATGAACAAGTTACTGAATATACTTTTGATTTTCATTAGCTTCCATGACATTTATTTCCCATCAGGACTAGTTTTAAAACAAGGCAGAAAAACATCCATTGCTTAAATGAAACAATGAAACTTGGTAAGCTGAGCACTGAAAAACTGATGCTTTTGAACTGTGGTGTTGGAGAAGACTCTTGAGAGTCCCTTGGACTGCAAGGAGATCCAACCAGTCCATTCTGAAGGAGATCAGTCCTGGGTGTTCTTTGGAAGGAATGATGCTAACGCTGAAACTCCAGTACTTTGGCCACCTCACGCAAAGAGCTGACTCATTGGAAAAGACTCTGATGCTGGGAGGGATTGGGGGCAGGAGAAGGGACAGAGAATGAGATGGCTGGATGGCATCACTGACTCGATGGACATGAGTCTGAGTGAACTTCGGGATTTGGTGATGGACAGGGAGGCCTGGCTTGCTTTGATTCATGGGGTCGCAAAGAGTTGGACACGACTGAGCGACTGAACTGAACTGAACTGAACTGTGTCTTCCTTATATTTCAGAGTCAGAGACTGTATTGGCAAGAGAAAAAAATTATACAGTTCTCTGGAGAAAGGCAGAGAACTTCATTCAGTAAGATAGCATTCATTTAATATCCTCTATGTGTTAAGCACTAGGCAGAAAGCACACTGTGTTAAGCACTAGGCAGAAAGCACACTGAGGACCAAAAAACCAAAGCAAAGATTTATAATGTGATACAAAGTGCAAGGTGCCGTTCTTCCCATCACGTCCCACACTTCAGCAGCTAAATAAAAATTCTTCCTTTTCTCTGAACACCCCAAACTCTTTCACAATTCTGTCTTTACATATATTTTTCTGCCTGGATAACTTTTCTCAAACGTTTTTACCTGGCAAACACCTACTTATCCTGCAAGTCCCAATATAGATCCCACTTACATTTCCTGGATCCCTCAGTAGTGTTTATCATCTAATTCTGCTTTCCCCTGGGATTTTATTTTTTGTTTTAAATCTATATTATCTTTTAATTACTCTTGTCCTCTTTACTGGACTACAGACAGTTTAAGAGCATAGACTATGCTTTTTTCATCTTTGTATTCACTGTGGTAGCACTGTATGAGCATGAATATATAACTGTTAAAAGAAGAAATAAATACAATAGATGTAGGAAAAAGTAGAAGAGTCAGTAGAGACATTACAGATTTGAAGAGCCAAAACATAGTTTCCCATTCCCAACAGCATAACTGCTATTGCAATCAACTCAGCTTGCTGGAGGGCTCTCACCTTCTGATTTTATAATGGCACGGAAAAATAAATCAGGATTCATTGGTCAAATATTTGCTTTATATTTACTGGAAAACATCTACTGCATAAAGTGTAAGCTATGTCCACTTTTAAGCTGCTGATGTATAGCCATTAGGAAGCAGTGAAAATGAAGTTTAACATTTGACCTCTTTGAGGAAGAAACATAGAAAGAATGAATTTAATGTTTTCATTTTTTTCCCCAAGAAAATGATGCAACACGAGAGTGCTTAAACCCAGAACTGCATGGCAGTGGTTTATATCTCCGATACCATCATTTTAAGTAAGTCGAGGTCAGCAGACTTTATCATGGGCCAAACTCCAAAGTCTATAGGTCTAGATGATCTGTAGGTAGTTCCATCATTACCAATCTCATTCTCTTATTCAAAGTGGCAGAGTGGAGCTCTGCATGTGAATGGTTCATTTATGAGAAGACCTGCTTATGACACATACACTCTAGATTTCAAGCTCTAACATGCTCAACTTTACTGTTATAGATAGGGGACTGCTAGGTCAGATTCCCGTCTCTGAGTCACTTAGATGATACTTTTATGACCATTCTGACTCAGATATGGAAACCAATATGCAAAAACACTGTGGACTTTTACCTAACCATGTGTATTAGCTTTTATTTCAGGCATGATTTCTGCGATCTGATTAGTGCAAGTATGTGTTCTGGTCTGAATTAATTTTCTTATCTCAGGAATAAGGAAACAAGAGGATCTCTAAATTATCATGTGAAAAATATGTCAAGTCTCTTTCATCACCACTTTCAAAAAAATGTTTATTCAGCATTTACTATTGCCAGGCATTTGTGCTACATATTAGGTGTTCAATAAGCAATGTCACTTTTCCCATACAGCTTATAGTCTAGCAGAAGAAACAGATACTAAACTAAAAAAAAAGGCACACAAATATGTAATTACAAAATGAGATGAGGATTAAGAAAGAGAAGAACAGTGAGGGGATGATTTTAGACCTAGTCAGGGTGAGGGAGTGAGTGATCAGGGAATGTCTCTGACGAAAGGACAATTAATGTTAAGACTGAAATGTGTAAATGGGAGGTACTATTCAACCAATCTGGTTTTAGATTCTTTAAAAAATATTTTCAGTCAGTTCTTTTTTCTTTGCTTATTCTATTGGCTTTTTGTGAAATTTGATGATATTATTAATGTTCCTTAATGGAAATAATAGTTCCCATTGCTTTTGTGACCACTCTTTCATAGTTGTCTTCATGCTTCTCTGACCACTCCTCTGCAGCCTCCCTTCCCCTCCCCACCCGTCCCCTCCTTCCTTCCCAGATGGAGTGTCAAGGTTTTGAAGTCTATAAACCTTCCCTGAATGATCTCTCTCTCTCTGTGGATTCAATCCCTATGTCCTTGAGACTCCAAAATCTCTGTCTTCAGTCACTTCTCAGCTCCAAATTCATAAATTTAATTGTCTGATGGAGTCTCTCTTTCTGGATAAACCAGAGATGCCTCAAATTCAACAAATATAAAACTCAATATATATTCCCACCTAAATCTATTTTTGCTGCTATTGCCTATCTTCATTATTATAAAATCTACTCTATCTCTGCAGCTAAAAGGATGTAATCTTTCTCAGCTTCTTTTATGTCACTCACTCCTCCTGTTTACCAGTATACTCTATTTCTGTTGCACATCCACAGTTCAAGCCATTCTCATAGCCTAAGTGGATTATTTTAAACATTTCCTAATTGTTCCCGCATCTTCAGTCCAGTCCAGTCCACCCTTTTCACTACCATCAGTTACCTTTTTAAAGCAAGTATTTGATCATTCTTGCATGGTTCTCTAGTGCCCAGACTAAGAACTACAAATCTCTTACCAGGATATTAAGGTACTCTACAGTCTGATCTGTCTTTTAGAGTCTAATTTTATGTCCATTGCTTTCCACTTATTTGTGGTGGGAAAAAACCTTACCATTTTTCATACATACCAGGCACGCTCTTTATTCTCTGTGCCTGTGTATGTGCTGTTTTATCTACCTGGAAATTACTTCCCTCTGTTTCTCCACCTCTTAAACACAAGCTCATATTCCAGTAGGCTGTTAAAGATGACATCTTTTGCAATATGAACCCATTTATCTTAGTTAAAATTTCTGTGTCCCTTAATACTTAGCTCATGCTTTTATTTTAGTAATTTGATTATATTATGCTTTGTATGTCACTCTCCCTCCACTAGACTTTTCAAGATGGCAGGAACTAGATCTTATATTTGACAGATACAGTGCTGAGTATATGGATGCCTGAATCACACATTTATTATTAATCATCATCTTAATAATAGTGACAACTTATTGAATGTCGACTGGGTGCCAGGCAGTGAATTAGGAACTATTCAAACACTATCTCATTTTTACACCACCACCAAGAGGTAGTTGATATTGCACTAAGTTGCTTCAGTCATGTCCGACTCTGTGCGATCCCATGGACTGTATGTAGCCCACCAGGCTCCTCTGTCCATGGGATTCTCCAGGCGAGAATATTGGCGTGGTTTGCCATGCCCTCCTCCAGAGGATCTACCCGACTCAGGGATCAAATGTGAGTATCTTATATCTCCTGCATTGGCAGGGCGGTTCTTTATCACTAGCACCACGTGGAAAGCCCATAAAGTGTTAGTTGCTCAGTCATGTCTGACTCTTTGCATCCCATGGACTGTAGTCCACCAGGCTCTTTTGTCCATGGAATTCTCCAGGCAAGAATACTGGAATGGGTAGTTATTCCCTTCTCTAGGGGATCGTCCCAACTCAGGGTTACAACCCAGGTCTCCCACATTACAGGTAGATTCTTTAGTGGCTGAGCCACCAAGACAGCTCTTTTTTTTTTTTTTTAATAAAATATCTCTTGTTTAAATAAAATATCTCTATTTTAAATAAAGAACTAAGGCAATGGTGAAATGATTTGCCCACAAATGTCATTAACTGACTGAGTCAAATTTCAGTCCCATACTATTATATTACAAGACTCATGTTCTTTCTCACTGTAGTTCTAGCCCCAATCATGCTAGTGTCAGTTTAGCTAACACAGGAGGGAAAAAAAAATCTATATTCTTCTCAGAATACCTAATGTACTATCAAAACCTTGCAGGATTATTTTGATATTGATTTCTCTTGCCTTGACTAGGCACTGTTCTTACAGCATACGTAAGAAGACATAAATAAAATATTCAATATTCATTGCTATATATACAAAGAACATTAAAATAACTGATTATTTTAAGGATGATTTTTTCTAAAATAGGATTACTTTAACATTTGGGATACTAAATCAAACTTTTAGAAGGAAATGAACTTTATAAATGATTGTATGCAACTGTACATCCCAAGTGCTGCTGTGAAAACTCCCTTGGTGAGCTCTTAGTTTTTCAAGTAGCTAGATAAAATGCCACAAATTGAGTTAATAAGCCTCCTTAATTTGTAATTTGGCATGGCATAACACATCATATACTATGAAGGAGGAAAATACCACATCCAGTTGACTGATAATTAGCTGATTTTTTTTCTTCTTGCATTGCAATTATTTTTGTAAAGAGAAGGAGAAAAACAAAAAAAATTTTTAGGAAAAAATTTTAAAAGGAAAGAAAACAGGGAGAAAAAGCAAAGTTTCCCTTCCCACCAGTTCTATGATGCCCTTACCAGTGCACACAGAAGGTCAACCGCTTCCAAAATCAGCTCCTGATGGCCAATGCGGCTGACTCCCAGATCCTCTAGTTCCTGATGTGTGATGCGCAGCAGCTGGTCCCCACTGATCTTCTCCCTCTCGAAATTCTTGATATACTGTTGCAAACAGTCATCAAGACCTGCAGAAGAAACATATTGAAGACCAGAATGAAAAACAACAACAAAAAAAACCCAGTGGAACCAAACAAATTTTTAAAATAAAGCAAGCATTAACTACTACCAAGTCACAAATTGAGTCCATTTCAGCTCTGGACTAGTTCAGTCATCCACCTTTTCTCAACCTATACATGGGCTTCACTGGGGGCAGGGGGCGGGGGGGATAATCACTTCTTCCTATCCTTAGCTGTTAGGTTCCTATTTGAATTTTCCTCAGCAATTACAGGAAATCTTTACCTCTCTTCTCAGCATTCTTTTTGTGGCCTGTTTCACAAAATGTGTTAATGGGCATACTCCCCTACTTCCAAATTTATCTCTATCCCCTCCTCCTTTCTTCTTTAATTCCACTGCAGAGGGAGAGGTATCCTTGTTTCAATACAAGGCTATTCAATCTTCCTCTGCCACCGTAACACTACTTCAACAACTAAAAAATTAAATGTTGAAGTAAACCATTTCTTTTTTATTGACTTCTATATTCAAACCTCTGTCACCTTAAAAAACAAAATAAAACAAAATTCTTTCCTTGAATTCCTTGATGCTGTGTTTCCCACTAGTCTGTTATTCCCTTCAAAGCCAAACCCCTCACACATTTATTTCCTCACCTATAATGCACTCTTTAATCTACCATCATTTGCAATTTACAGATCCAAAAGCAGAAATCCACAATGTATATGGTTTTCAAGATTACTCAGGGCACTTCAATAAGTGATTGGCCAGGCTACAGATTGAGTGGCTTCAATAACCTATGAAACGACTTGATATAAATGTTGAACTGGACTAGTAAGATTTTTAAGTAAGAAATGTCAAGAAAGTGAGGCAATTCTCAATATCTAAAAGGTCTTGATTATATGTTAAGGCGGGAAATCAAAGGTAATAATGGGCTACAACTCAGCTGAAATTATGATGGAGCAGATATTATAAGAAGAGAAAACAAAGACAAGATTAGAAAAACTTTGCAAAGGGAAGCAAAGTTCCATAACAGAAATTATGTAGCCATTGAAAGAAGAATAGATACTCCTAAAAGCTACCTGGTTCCTGGTACAGTAGTCTAGTATACCAGGTCACACATGTCTTCACTAAATTTCAAAATTTCTTAAAGTAACTTGAGTTGCCCTGCAGTCTCTCTATACTATCTACTCTTTCCTTCATCTTCTACTGATGCGCGTACATTGCTCTTTCTTGGTTCTCTTTGCCTATTTGTTGTCAGTTCCCTTTCAGGAAGCTTTCTTCAACTGTCCTAAAATATTGTTGCTCTGCACTCCAGAGACCCCTTCCTACTTGCCTTACCTCTCACTCATTACATTCTAACTGAAGAATTTCATCCACATCCATGTCTTCAACTTCCATCTGAGATCTTAAATATCCATTTCAGATTTCCCTCATGAATGCCAAACCTACATATCTATATTTTGTAACACATCCACAACACAGCTACTCATTTTCCCCTCCAGAGGAGTCTCCTGTAATCACTGTCTCAGTGAATGGCACCACCACCTATCCCAGTAAAAAAACTAAATACTGTATTCTAATCACTGGAAAACTAGCCAAACTACATCACTATATATAGTACTTTACAGATACCTAGAATATCTACTAAATCTAGACACATGATTTTGCTCTAGAACCTATGCAGTTAAATTTTCTTTTCACAGTTCTCATATAGTTGTGAGATGATATCAGTTCAGTTCAGTTCAGTCGCTCAGTCGTGTCCGACTCTTTGCGACCCCATTAACTGCAGCACACTAGGCCTCCCTGTCCATCACCAACTCCCAGAGTTCACTCAGATTCATGTCCATCGAGTCAGTGATGCCATCCAGCCATCTCATCCACTGGCGTCCCCTTCTTCTCCTGCCCCCAATCCCTCCCAGCATCAGAGTCTTTTCCAATGTGTCAACTCTTCGCATGAGGTGGCCAAAGTACTGGAGTTTTAGCTTTAGCATCATTCCTTCTAAAGAAATCCCAGGGCTGATCTCCTTCAGAATGGACTGGTTGGATCTCCTTGCAGTCCAAGGGACTCTCAAGAGTCTTCTCAAACACCACAGTTCAAAAGCATTAATTCTTCAGTGCTCAGCTTTCTTCACAGTCCAACTCTCACATCCATACATGACCACAGGAAAAACCATAGCCTTGACTAGACGGACCTTTGTTGGCCAAATAATGTCCCTGCTTTTCAATATGCTATCTAGGTTGGTTATAACTTTCCTTCCAAGGAGTAAGCGTCTTTTAATTTCATGGCTGCAGTCACCATCTGCAGTGATTTTGGAGCCTAAAAAAATAAAGTCTGACACTGTTTCCACTGTTTCCCCATCTATTTCCCATGAAGTGATGGGACCAGACGCCATGATCTTAGTTTTTGAATCTTGAGCTTTAAGCCAACCTTTTCACTCTCAACTTTCACTTTCATCAAGAGGCTTTTTAGTTCTTCTTCACTCTCTGCCATAAGGGTGGTATCATCTGCATATCTGAGGTTACTGATATTTCTCCCAGCAATCTTGATTCCAGCTTGTGCTTCTTCCAGCCCAGCATTTCTCATGATGTACTCTGCATATAAGTTAAATAAGGAGGGTAGCAATATACAGCCTTGACGTACTCCTTTTCCTATTTGGAACCAGTCTGTCATTTTATGTCCAGTTCTTACTGTTGCTTCCTGACCTGCATATAAGTTTCTCAAGAGGCAGGTCAGGTGGTCTGGTACTCCCATCTCCTTCAGAATTTGCCAGTTTGTTGTGATCCACACAGTCAAAGGCTTTGGCATAGTCAATAAAGCAGAAATAGATGTTTTTCTGGAACTCTCTTGCTTTTTTAATGATCCAGCAGATGTTGGCAATTTGATCTCTGATTCCTCTGCCTTTCTAAAGCCAGCTTGAACATCTGGAAGTTCACGGTTCATGTATTGCTGAAGCCTGGATTGGAGAATTTTGAACATTACTTTAGTAGCATGTGAGATGAGTGCAATTGTGCAGTAGTTTGAGCACTCTTTGGCATTGCTTTTCTTTGGGATTGGAATGAAAACTGACCTTTTCCAGTCCTGTGGCCACTGCTGAGTTTTCCAAATTTGCAGCACTTTTACAGCATCATCTTTCAGGATTTGAAATAGCTCAACTGGAATTCCATCACCTCCACTAGCTTTGTTTGTAGTGATCCTTTCTAAGGCCCACTTGACTTCACATTCCAGGAGATGTTATAGCCATCTCATCCAGTGTGATGATATAGCCATGTTAAATTCATTTACTTCAGAGATAAGCTGGCCATCACTCTTAATTTGTAAGTAAAAGCATATTTACTCTTTTCTCTGTTTTTTCCTCTATTCAAATTTAAATTTATTCAACCAAAAAAATAAGAAAAAGTTTTCTTCGAAACCCTTTATGCCACTAAATAATTCTAAATTGCAACAAAAGTTAGGCAATATCTTATTTAACAAATGGGACATACTGTGAACAAGAATAACAAACAGTAGAGCATCCATGCCATGGAATACTGCTTAGAAATTAAAAAGGAACAACTGACATACACAATAACTTGAATGGAGCTCAAGAGTATTATGCTGAATAAAAATGACCAATATGAAAGAGCTTAATGCAAGATTCCATTTATATTACATAGTGAAAATGATGAAACTATTGCAGCAGAAAACATGTCAGTAGTTGCCAGATACTGAGTATATGAAGAGGCCATCACTCTAAAGCAGCAAGAGGGAGATTTTGGAAGTGATGAAACTGTTTTGTGCCCCAACTGTGATATGGTAATACAAATCTATACACATATTAAAACTTATACAACTGTAATGGCACCAACATCAATTTTATTCTGAAAATTAAAAAAATAAGAAATATTATAAATGAACTACAGGAAATACAATATTTCAAAAATATTAATTTTGGAATATAATTTTATTACTTGGAAACTACTAAAATTTTTACAGAAATTTCCTTCTCATATCATTTTATCATAGTGACTGATATAAAAGACCCAGACCAGGGAATAAAGTTTTCAGCATTCCTTTCAGCAACTATTATTAAGTACCTACAGACCGGAAAAGGTCAGTTTTCATTCCAACCCCAAAGAAAGGCAATGCCAAAGAATGCTCAAACTACCACACAATTGCACTCATCTCACACGCTAGTAAAGTAATGCTCAAAATTCTCCAAGCCAGGCTTCAGCAATATGTGAACCGTGAACTTCCTGATGTTCGAGCTGGTTTTAGAAAAGGCAGAGGAACCAGAGATCAAATTGCCAACATCCACTGGATCATCGAAAAAGCAAAAGAGTTCCAGAAAAACATCTATTTCTGCTTTATTGACTATGCCATAGCCTTTGACTGTGTGGATCACAATAAACTGTGGAAAATTCTTCAAGAGATGGGAATACCAGACCACCTGACCTGCCTCTTGAGAAATCTGTATGCAGGTCAGGAAGCAACAGTTAGAACTGGACATGGAACAACAGACTGGTTCCAAATAGGAAAAGGAGTATGTCAAGGCTGTATATTGTCACCCTGCTTATTTAACTTATATGCAGAGTACATCATGAGAAACGCTGGACTGGAAGAAACACAAGCTGGAATCAAGATTGCCNAGATGGGAATACCAGACCACCTGACCTGCCTTTTGAGAAATCTGTATGCAGGTCAGGAAGCAACAGTTAGAACTGGACATGGAACAACAGACTGGTTCCAAATAGGAAAAGGAGTATGTCAAGGCTGTATATTGTCATCCTGCTTATTTAACTTCTATGCAGAGTACATCATGAGAAACGCTGGACTGGAAGAAACACAAGCTGGAATCAAGACTGCCGGGAGAAATATCAATAACCTCAGATATGCAGGTGACACCACCCTTATGGCAGAAAGTGAAGAGGAACTAAAAAACCTCTTGATGAAAATGAAAGAGGAGAGTGAAAAAGTTGGCTTAAAGCTCAACATTCAGAAAACGAAGATCATGGCATCCGGTCCCATCACTTCATGGCAAATAGATGGGGAAACAGTGTCAGACTTTATTTTTTCTGGCTCCAAAATCATTGCACATGGTGATTGCAGCCATGAAATTAAAAGATGCTTACTCCTTGGGAAGAAAGTTATGACCAACCTAGATAGCATATTCAAAAGCAGAGACATTACTTTGCCAACTAAGGTCCGTCTAGTCAAGGCTATGGTTTTTCCAGTGGTCATGTATGGATGTGAAGTCGGACTGTGAAGAAAGCTGAGCGCCGAAGAATTGATGCTTTTGAACTGTGGTGTTGAAGAAGACTCTTGAGAGTCCCTTGGAAGTGCAAGGAGATTCAACCAGTCCATTCTGAAGGAGATCAGCCCTGGGATTTCTTTGGAAGGAATGATGCTAAAGCTGAAACTCCAGTATTTTGGCCACCTCATGCAAAGGGTTGACTCATTGGAAAAGACTCTGATGCTGGGAGGGACTGGGGGCAGGAGGAGAAGGGGACGACTGAGGATGAGATGGCTGGATGGCATCACCGACTTGATGGACGTGAGTCTGAGTGAACTCTGGGCGTTGGTGATGGACAGGGAGGCCTGGTGTGCTGCGATTCATGGGGTCACAAAGAGTCAGACATGACTGAGTGACTGAACTGAACTGATGCATATATATGCATGTGTGTATTTAAATAAACAGAAATACATTTTATCTGCCCCTGTCCCTCTGTTTCTTTCTTTAATGTGAATGATATCCTACCATACACACTCTTGGTTTTGTGTTTTTTTTAGCTAACAAATGATTATATTTTAGAAATTTTGTCATATTAGTCCATACAGTACTGCCTCATTTTTTTTTAATAGCAGTGGACTATTCCACTGAGTGACTTTACCATGATTTGTATAACCAGTGTCCAAAGGCTGGACATTTAGGTGGCTTCTGGTCTTTTCTGATTACCAACATGACTGGAATAACCTTCTTTGAAAGTGTGTCATTGCACACAGTTGGAAACTTATCAGCACAGGTTTTAGAACGGAAGGCATTGCATCAGAGTGTACGTCCATTTCAAATTTGGGAGCAGCTCTTTCCAAGCTGCCCTTCCCAAAGAGAACCAGAGGAGACTCTGACTGACAGAGCATGTGGACAGGCCAAGGCCGCATATAGGACACATTTAAAAATCTTTACTGAGAGCTGGGTCAGAATACAGTTAGAAACAGTTTCATTTCTTCACTGGTAATTACTGTTTCCTCCGTCCCTACTTCCGATTGGGTGGTTGGTCTTTGTCTTATCTGTTTATAAGAGTTCTTTACATATTAAGGATATTGATCTCGTCTATCTAATGTGTACTCAAATTACCTTTGATGTTCATTATTCATACACTGACTTTCTTTATGGTGTTGGTAAAATATTTTTGAATGCATGAATGAACGACTTAACGGACCATCAAGTTCTAAGCTTGATCTGCAAATCAGAAGTCATGGGCAGTGCTACATTCCCGGACATGAGGTAATGGGTGTATATGAAGGCAGCCTGAAAAAATATTTGCAGATTTAAACACATACTCCTTGCACTTGCTAAGGCCTGCTTGGCTCTAATTCGATTTAACACATCCTAAACTAAACGAGCACTTATAAACCCACTGGTGCGTCTCCCAAATCATTCCCACCCTGGAACCTGGCACCTCCAGTGGCTCAAGCCAGATTCCATGAAGGCATCTAAGACGCTCACCTCCCGCTTGGTCTTCCTCATCCAGTCCCTAGACCACCCTTTGGCTCAATCTTTTATCTTTGAATCCTGAAGCTATACCGAAGCCGTGATCAGTCGCCTTTCTTTTCAAGGGTTTCATGGCAAGATTTTTAGCCTTTCTGGGCCAATAAGTCTCTGCCGCAGCTAAAGGACTTTGCATTAAAGCAGTCCAGACTCACATAAGAAATAGACATGACTGCCGAAAAATCCTTATTTGCAGAAACAGGCTGTGGGCTGGACGGCCGTAGTCTGTCTACCTCTGACCTGGAGAGCTTTCTCTGCCAGCTCCTGCAGTGGACAAAGCCCAGCTGCTCTCTGGTGAAAGGGCAGTTTGGTCAGGAATGTAAACCGCCGTACTTTATTTCTTTAAAGATACATTTTGTGAAAATTTGGATTCCATGAGGCTGAAAAAGTGTAATGTAAAGAGTAGCCAGAGAGTCCTGATTTACACTCAGAAACCAAAATAATAATCTTCAAAGACAGCTCTCACGAGCCTCGGGTTTCTCCCCTATAAATTGGGGTCATATTAGCTTCTATTTCCTAGGGATCTGCTGACGGTTACCTGAGCTCGTCTACGTAAAGTGCTCAGCACCATGAGTGACAGGCAGAAGTGCCCGGGGAATGTCAGCATTTACCGAACGTCAGCAGTAACAGACTGGTTAATCTGGCCTGGGCCGAGGAGGTGTCCTGCAGGCCGGGCACCGGCCAAGCTGAGAATCGAACTGCCCAGAGGACCCTGCCTGGAGCCAAGAGTCCCCAAGACCCCCTGATAAGATGCTCTGTAAGACCGTGCTCTTTCGAGACCTCACAGTGCCCAGCCCAAATCCTCATTTTCTAGGGCCTATAGTGAAAGTGAAAGTCGCTCAGTTGTGTCCAACTCTTTGCAACCCCATGGACCATACAGTCCATGGAATTCTTTAGGCCAGAATGTTGGAGTGGATAGCCTATCCCTCCTCCAGGGGATCTTCCCGACCCAGGAATCGAACTGGGATCTCCTGTACTGCGCTCGGATTCTTTACCATCTGAGCTATCAGGGCAGCCCTCTGAAAACCTAAGCAATCTATGGATGCAGGAGCCTGGCGGGCTGCTGTCCATGGGGTCACCAAGAGTCGGACACGACTGAGCGACTTCCCTCTCACTCTTCACTTTCATGCAGTGGAGAAGGACATGGCAACCCACTCCAGTGTTCTTGCCTGGAGAATCCCAGGGACGGGGGAGCCTGGTGGGCTGCTGTCTATGGGGTCGCGCAGAGTCGGACACGTCTGAAGCGTCTTAGCAGCAGCAGCAATCTAAGCGAGTCCTGACACAGAGCCTCCAGTGGCCATGGGAATGTTCTGTATCTACCGTGCTCGGTGCGGTAGCCACTGGCCACATCTGGCCACTGAAATGTAGCTGGCGGGGCTGAGAAACTGTTTTGAACTCAATGTTTAATTCATTTATATAGAAAAGTCTTTTTTCGACAATCACAGGTTTCTGGTAATCTCCAGCTCATACCACCGCACTGAGTAAGGAATTGAAGAATCGTAACGGAGAAGCTGATGGCTTCATAAACTGCCGACGGAAGTTTGAGACAGTTTAAGATCAACAAGGATTCATTACACAGGACTGAGTGAAGGTTGAAGATACTTTCCATTTTTACAGAAATGCTGGCTTTTAATCTTTGTTTTTCTAGACGTAAGGAAACATTTCGCTCTCACTTAATTATGACAGCGATTTGGCAAATTATACCTTTGTAAGCCGAAGTGAAACGTTGATATTGTCTCTCTACCTGATCCTTCCAAAATTTGGAAACTCTTAGCAAGTATTCTTATTTTATGGCTATGTAGTTACCTGGATAAATTCAATAAGAATCTCTTCTTTTAATGGGGTATAAATGGAAACATCATTGAGAATATGCACAGACTATAACCAGACAGCTTTAAAGAGCCCAGTGAACTTTGAGGAGTCACACAGCTCCTGGGAAAAATAGCCTGGTACCTTGCTTCAGAGTTCCTAGCAGGTAAACACTCCCAGGTAAACAAGGAAGGACAGCTCCTGGCAGACGCAGGAATCTCAACTTACATTAAGGCCTTCCTTGAGAAGACAGGAACCCCCCCAAATCTGTAGATTCTGCTATGAAATCTGACTCATCTATGGAGAGGACTGCCGGCCTCCAACCTTCTCACACCCATGCTCAAGCACAGGAGAGATTATTCTCAGACCAGGAAAAAAGGAGACGGCATCAGAAGTAGGCAGCTATCCCAAGAGGCCAGCCCTGAGCCACGCGAGCTGAAAATGTTAGTCACTCAGCCGTGTCTGAGTCTGCGACCCCATGGACTGTCGCCCACCAGGCACCTCCGTCCATGGAACTCTCCAGGCAAGAATACTGGAGTGGGTTGCCATGCCCTCCTCCAGGGGATCTTCCCGACCCAGGGATCAAACCCAGGTCTCCCACATTGCAGGCAGATTCTTTACCACTGAGCCACCAGGGAAGCCCAGACCTGACCCATGTAACTCTTTATTTGTTTATTTTTTTATTGTGAGGACTTTCGCATGTGAATGAAATGTTTTTCTGTCATAAGCAGAATCATATGCAGAGTTTAGAAACTATTCCAGCTGATGGGCTTATGGTCAGTTACCTATGTGGAGGACTACTGGCTTACTTTGGTGGATTTCTCTTCACCAATGCTCTCTCTGGATGGTCCTTAAGAAACTTATTCTAGAAGGAAGAAATATTCTTCTGCTGGGGCCGTTTTAAAAACCAAAGTATGAGTAAAAATAAAAATTAAAAAAATTAAAAATAAAAACTGAAGTATAGTTGGTTTATATTAGTTTTGGGTGAACAACACAGTGATTTAATATTTTTATAGATTATTTTATATTTTATTACTTATAGTAGATTATTTGTATGATTTAAAGTTATTAAAGTCATTGCAAAATAATGGCTATATTTCTCTGTGCTGTATAATATACACTTGTTGCTTGCTTGTCTTATACATAGCACTTTTTGCCTCTTAATCAGATACCCATCTCTTGGCCCTCCTCCCCTCCCGAGTAACCACTAGTTTACTCTCTACATCCGTGAGTGTTAGTCTCCCAGTTGTGTCCAGCTCTTTGTGTCCCCATCGGCTGTAGCCCGCCAGGCTGCTCTGTCCATGGGATCCTCCAGGCAAGAATACTGGAGTGGGTTGCCATTCCCTTCCCCAGGGGATCTTCCTGACCGAGGGATTGAACCCAGGTCTCATGCACTGCAGATGGATTCTTTATCATCTGAGCCACCAGGGAAGGCTTCAGTCTGTTTCTGTTTTGTTATATTCATTTGTCTGTTTTATTGTTTAGATGCCACATGTAAGTAATAATATATGGAGTATTTATCTTTTTCTGTCTGACTTATTTCACTAAGCCTAATACCGTCTATGTCCATCCACATTGTTGCAAATGGCAGAATTTCATTCTTTCTTTTTATGACCGAGTGGTATTTCAGTGTGTGTGTGTGTAAGATGTTATATGTGTAGGGATCCAACCCACAGCTCCTGCATCACAATTTCGGAGTTTTAACCACTGGAAGTCCCAAGAAATGTTCATTATTGTAAATATTTGCTCAAAGGCAGGGGATCCTCATCAATGGGAGAGAGGTACAGAATTGAAGAGGGAATTTTTTTCACTCGTGTGTTCATCACAGGCTAGTGCTGGGGGTAGATGAACATACTAGACCTGGTCAGCAGTGGACACAATGACCATTCTCCTTTGCTGTAACAACAGGAGCTATTCGCTGACACAAGATTGCTCAGCTTCTCTTGCAGCTACTAATGGTCATGTGACTGGGCTCCGGTCAGTGAGGCTTAAGGAAAAGTGGTCTGGGTATCTTGGAGGAGCTTCCCTTTGAGGGTCTAAAGTGTGCCTTCCCTCCCCCTCATCGGCCCCCTTCCGCCTGCACCAGAACGTGGGCTTGGTGTGGGGGGTGAGCCCTCTCCAGCCACAGAGCCCCCAGGCCAAAGGACCCTGGCCACCCAGCTCCACGGGGTGGCCACACCTTGGCCCCTGAGAGGTTAACACACAGACCACCCACACGAGAAAGACGGCAAGCTGGGTTTATTGAAGCTGCTGTGTTGGAGGTCTCACATCACAGTAGTCCAGCACGCGCCTCTGGGGAGAGCGCAGGTGCTCTGGAGCTTGGGGGTGGGGTGGGGGTGCCCTCGGGATCTAGGAGAGGCAGAGGATGCTGAGACAGCACAGGGGACACTCCCATGCCTGGATCTCCTCGTGGTCCACGCCAGGCTTGGAGGGGGAGGTGCAGCTCGAGCCGGGTTTCGAGGTGTCAGCGTCAGACTGGGAATCAGAGTCGGAGTCATCCGTTTCCAGGTAGTAAGCGAAGCAGACACTCGGCTGGAAGGAGAGAGAACAGAGAAGCAAGAGGGGAATGTTACGCCCGGGGTGTCCACTCACCCTTAGTGTGGGAGCTGAGCCCTGGCACCCAAGGGCGACCACCGGGGCTGGATTCCAGGTTGCTTACAAACAGCTGGGGGCTTCAGGGCAAATGACCTGACCTTCTCCCACTTACGTTTACAATTCTGTTTAATGAGGGCTTGGTGAGGACTGAACAAGATAATCCAAGAGAAGGATCGTTAATGTCTGATGCTTAGTGAGAGAGGGTTTTGTGCCTACTCAGTGCCCTCATCTTGGCAAAACCATCCTGCCTCTCTTCCCGGGAGTCTTAGCCTCCACACTAAGGATATTTTGGGTCCAGATCATCCTTTGCAGCGGGGATCAGGGGGCCATGCTGGGCATTGGAGGGTGTTGAGAGATATCTCTGGCCTCTGCCCGTAGGGTTCCCTGGTGGCTCAGTGATAAAGAGTCCACCTGCAATGCAGGAGACCCAGGTTTGATCCCTGGGTTGCATCCCTGGGTCAGGAAGATCTCCTGGAGAAGGGAATGCCTACCCACTCCAGTATTCTTGCCTAGAGAATCCCATGGACAGAGGAGCCTGGTGGGTCACAGTCCATGGGGTCGCAAAGAGTCGGACACAAGTGAGCAACTAACATTTTCACACTTTCACACGAAGATACATTACTAACCACAATACCTGGCCCAGAATGGACCCTGTGATCTGGGGAAAAGAACGAAAACAAGGCAGCATGTAGCTAATTCACGAAACAGGAATATGGACAGAGATTAGATGAAGGTGTGTCTCAAGGGGAAAAGCCTGAATGTTACAACAGCCCACACTTACCTAAGAGTATATTCTATACTAAGGTCATAAAGACTGAGGAATGCACGTATAAATATATTTATTAGATAGAACAAGCAAATAAAATATTAACAGTTGGTAAATTTGGATGAACTTTATACCATTTTTGCAAAACCTGTGACTCTCACGTCCTTTTTGAATAAGATTTTCTACCCAGTCCTTCCCGGGACTGTTGCAGGCACTAACAGGAAAGAGCTTCTTGCAGACATCTGACCCTCTGCCTCCCCTGACCCCTCTCACCAGGGTCCTTCCAGGTTCCCCTCCTGCCTGTTAAGAAGTCCAGAGACAGAGGAGATGCCTCCTTGGCCAAGTGTGAGTCAGGTACCAGCCCAGGACCAATCACTGGGAACCTTGGCACTGCCGGCTCTGACTGGTCAAGGGCACACCTGGAACTGGTCTGAGGATGGGGCAGATCCACTCAAAGTGCATGGAGACAGGTGGTTCCCCCAGAAAAGTCGAAGGGGTTAGTAGGTGGAGGACTGGTACCCAGCTGGACAAGGCCACAGCTGCCTCACAGGACGGACCGTTCCCTAATTCATTCCTTCATTTAATCAGCCCGAGTGTATACAGTGCCAGACATGGGTTACATCTGTCTAGGCAGAGAGGGATATGTCCCTGAACAGTGCCCCCACAGAACTACTCTAGGAGGGAAGACGGACGATGAACACAGATACAAGGTATCTTCTCAGGGAGCAACAGTAACGCTGACGAAAATCCAGCGAGGCAGAGGGTGAGAGCCAGACTGGGAGGAAATGTCTAAGGGAGGCTTCACGAACGTGGCATTGGAGCAGAAGTTGGAGTTGGGAAAGAGAGGAGGCGGGAAAGAGGGCCGCATCTCCAAGAAGACGACCCGCCAGAGGATGGGGCCACATCCTCAAGCGTGTACACGGGGTGCCTAGCCACCCACAGGCCCTCCTGGGCACAGAGGGTGAGGTATGTGCCTTTCTTCTCAGAACCAAGGGGGCTCCGGTAAAAGTGACGAAAGAGGCAGGCTTACCAAGGGACAGATGGGCAGGAACTTGGCTGACATCTTCCCCTCCTCTGTGTTTAGCAGATCATCAGGGTTCTCAGAAGGCAGGGCTGAGGGCGGGGCGGAGAAAGAGGCATGAGGCCATGGTGCCCTCTCAGGCTTGAGAAACTAAGTACAAGGTCTTTGTCATGAAACCCGTGATGAAAGTCCCCCGTGTTGAGTACTTGTCATCTGCCAGGCACGCTTTGCAGCATTCTACAAGCAGGGGAGTTGTGGGACCTACGATATGAGGTGGTGTCTGGGGGTTCCTCCCGGGCACTGCTCAGGGCCCTCCCTCCTGTAGAGGAGCCTGGGCAGATATTTGGGGTTGGAGGCCCATGGCCCAGACACTCCCGCCTGCCCACAGTTTCCCGGGTCTCACCTTTCTCCGGAGGCCTGGTCTGCACCTCCTCGGTCTCCTGGCCCTCGATGGTGCTCAGAGGCAGCATCCTGGCACCGCAGCTGCTCCCTGCAGACAGGACACAGAGCAGTTAGTGCCTGGGCGGTGGAGCCAGGCGGCCCCGGTGTGGCTCTCAGAGCTCGGGTGGACTCAGGCAGCTCCATCCCCTCCCACGTCTCCTGGTCCCCAGCATCCAAGGGCACGTGCTGCCAATGCCTCCTGCTGGTTTCCTCCAAGGCCCAGGGTGTGATCTGGGGACAGCGGTGGTCATGGCGCCCGGCAAGGACAAGGGCAGGGCTCGTGGTACCTGGGGCTCACCCCCCTTTAAAACTAGAACAACCGTGACATGAAGTGTTGGGACCAGAAAGCTGCAGCTCGGCTAACTGGGTGTCAAAGGGGCCTCTGGAGTCTGGCGTACAGCAGGCACTCAGTAAGTGCCCTCGGGGAGCAGTCCGGGGCTGTCTTTCAGCTCGGTCCCAGGGCTCCCAGGCAGCCTGCCCAAGGGGTGCAGACAGGCCCTCCCCTCCTGTCCTCGGCCCCTCCAGGTACAGGAGGCATCAGTCCTTCCATCAGGACCGTGGTGAGGGGAGGGGCTGGGCCCCAGACCTCCAGCACAGCCCTGGGGTGGGGCCAGCCCTGCAGGGAGGGGGCTCCTCACCTCGGCCCCAGCATCACCCTGGGCAAGACGTGGGCCAGTGTGTCTTGGGACTGTGACCTGGGGGGATTCCAGCCTGCCAGTCACTAGCTGGGGATCTCAAGGATCAAGTTCGCCAGATTTAACATTATAACAAATACGCAGCAAACTGACATTTGACTTTCAGATACATAAATCAATTTTTAGTATAAATAACTCCAAACACTGCATAGGACATGTCTATGTTTTAAAACTTCATTAAAAAAATTATTTTAGTATATTACTTTTAAGTATAGGCAAATCCCATGAAATATTGGGATGTACTTATACTAAAAAGTAATTTATTATTCGTTGAAAATCGAATGTAAGTATTCGTCCTGTGTTTTCAGTATTGGCAAGTCCCATGGAATATGTGGGACGTACTTATACGAAAAGGTGGAGAAGGAAATGGCAGTCCACTCCAGTACTATGGACAGAGGAGCCTGGTGGGCTACAGTCCATGGGGCTGCAAAGAGTCGGACACGACTGAGCAACTTCACTCACTTACTATACTAAAAGGTAATTCATTACTTATCTGAAATTTCAGTTTAAGTATTTATCATGTATTTTACCTGGAAAGCCCCAGTTTGGGGGTATTTAACCTCTTGTGCTGTCGCCTTTCCCCTCCACAAAATGAGCAGAATGAAGAAACGTGAGGATTAAACAGGATTAAATGCATGTCAAGTGTTGAGCACCCAGTCTGACCCAGACCCAGGCAGCCGCGTGTCGGCTCCACCTCTCTCGCTGCTGGGGGAGGGGGTCGGGGCCGCCCCCCAGCGCTCCCACCCGCCTTCCCGAATCACTGTCTCTGACGCTGGGGCCCTCCAGCCTGAGCCCCGACCTCCCCAGCGCCCCTCCGCACCAGTCCAGGGCCTCCTTCGGGGCCAGGTCGTCCGGGCGCGAGGCGCCCTGCGGGAGGAGAAGCCCCCGGGTCCCCGAGCCGCTGAGGCGCAGGGACGAGGGCCGGGTCCCCGGCCGGGTGGGCTTCAGAGCTGGGACGCCCCCCAGGATGGCGCTGACCCCTCGGGCCTCTCCCGCGCTCCGGCTCTGCAGGCGCGGGGCGCCGAGGGCTTTACTGGAAAGAAGCGAGCGGCGCCGCGGACACGCCGCCCCGCCGCCCCGGAGCTGAGGACACGGCCGCCGCGCCCGCCGTCCCCGCCGGCGGCCCTCTCCCCGCGGCGCCCAGGGCCCCGCCGCGCGTCCCTCCCGCCTCCGCCAGCGAACAGCAGGGCCCCGGGGCCGCGCCACCACCCCCGGGGGCAGGACCCGGGCTCCGCGCCGCCGGCCCTGGAGGGTCCCCGCCTCCTGGCCCCTCGGGGCTGCAGGGAAACCCTCGGACTCCTCGCGGCTCACGAGGGGCTGAGGACGCCCCCCGCCCCCAGGGGAGCCGGGTTCCTGCAGGGCCCGCACCTCCTCCCGGGGCGCCCCCGGCCTCCCCGCGGGCCCCCCTCGCCCCGCGCGGCGTCCCCGCCCCGATGGCGCAGAGCCCTCGGAGCTGAGCGCGGGACTGACCTCCGCACCCGGGGCACCCAGACTCTGTCCCGGCTGCTGGGCAGGGGCGGGCGGGCTTGCACAGCGCGTGTCCTTGGCGCTGGAGCCACGCTGGCTCTGGAGATGCGAAGGGATGCTGCGGACAAACTCGCGTGAACGGACGCGGCTGAGTCGCTTGCAGACACGCACAAACCCCTACCCCCACCGCCGCCCCTAAACACAAGTCTTAACACGGTCTCTGACGCCAGCACAGGCGTCGGATTGTTCGCTGCAGCCTCATGATTCGTGGGGAAGGTCCCGGGCCTCTTGGTCCAGGAAGACCCCCGGCCTGCCAGCATCACTGTCCCTGTTCTGGGGTGTCCCTACTGGGCCTCAGCGCTCGGCCCCTCCCCCACTGTCCAGGCCAGGCCTTCCTGGGAAAGACACAGAGGTCAGAGACACAGCGGTGGGGGGCGCTGGGGACCCCTCGGGGGCTGTCTCTTATACACATCTAGATGTGTATAAGAGACAGGCNAACAGTTACTCAAAAAAATTGGAAAAAAAAAAAAAAAAAAGCTACCATGTAATCCAGTAATTTCACTTCTGGAGCCAAAAGAAATGAAAGCAAGGTCTCAAAAAGGTATCTGTCAATCACAAATTCCTGAAATATCTCTTCCCCATCTTTCCTCTGGTAACCAAAAATTCGTTCTCCAAGTCTGTGAGTCAGTTTCTGTTTCACAAATAAGTTCATTTGTTTAATTTTTTGTATATACTGCTACATTTAAAATGGATAACCAATGAAGATTTAATGTTTATCATAGGGAACTCTGCTCAATATTATTTAACAGCCTAACTGGGAAAATAATTTGAAAAAGAATAGATATTTGTATAAATGAATCACTTTGTTCTACACCTGAAATTAACAAAACATTGTTAATAAACTATACTCCAATATAAAAAGTTTAAAAATTCGTATACCCATGTTCATAGCAGCATTATTCACAATAAACAAAAGGTGGAAACACCCAAGTGTCCATCAACAGATGAACAAACTTTGTTCATCTTTATTCAGTCTAAAAAAAAAAAAAAAAAGGAAAGAAATGCTGACACATGCTATAAAATGGATGACCCCTGAGCACAGAGTGAAACAGACCATTCACAAAAGGACAAATACTATATGACTGAAATTATATGAGGCACCTAGAATACCTAGAATTCATAGACATAAAGTAGAATGCTGGTTGCCAAGGGCTGAGAGAGGGAGTTAGTGTTTTATAGGTAAAGAGTTTCAGTTTTACCAGATGAATTGTTTCATGGATAGATATTAGTGATGGTAGCTTAACAATGTGAATGGACATAACATCACTGAATTGTACATTTTAATATGTCTAAAATAGTAAATTTGATGTGTATTTTATAATTTAAAAATTTTAATGATTAAAAATGGTGAATTTTACATTATACATATATTTAAAAAGTACAAGCGAACTAAAAAATTCAGTTTAGTTCAGTCGCTCAGTCATGTCTGACTCTGCGACCCCATGA
The DNA here is from genome assembly GCA_006410675.1 of Oreotragus oreotragus. Taxonomy (NCBI): domain Eukaryota; kingdom Metazoa; phylum Chordata; class Mammalia; order Artiodactyla; family Bovidae; genus Oreotragus; species Oreotragus oreotragus. Next base: position 64,182 of record SJYX01005739.1, read on the forward strand.
ACTGCAGCACACCAGGCCCCCCTGTCCATTACCAACTCCTGGAGTCCACCCAAACCCATGTCCATTGAGTCAGTGATACCATCCAACCATCTCATCCTCTNAAAAAATTCAGTTTAGTTCAGTCGCTCAGTCATGTCTGACTCTGCGACCCCATGAACTGCAGCACACCAGGCCCCCCTGTCCATTACCAACTCCTGGAGTCCACCCAAACCCATGTCCATTGAGTCAGTGATACCATCCAACCATCTCATCCTCTGTCGTCTCCTCCTCCCGCCTTTAACCTTTCTCAGCATCAGGGTCTTTTCAAATGAGTCAGCTCTTTGCATCAGGTGGTCAAATTATTAACCTTAGCCTAAATTAACTACTTTCAAATTTTAAATAGACTTAAGCATTTGGGGAAGTATATGTGTTTATGAAAGCCATGCCTATAATTTACTATATTTGATTACAAATGTTATGTTCCTGTATAATTAAGTTTCTCTAACAGAAACACAACTCTTCTTTTTGTTGATTTCAAAGAAACCATCAAAAGCAATGATTTACTAAATTCAGGGAATCTCACATGAAACTCATCAAAATATCTCAATTAAGCTAATAGATCATAAAAAAAATAATTAGCCTAATCACAATAGTATTTGATACAGCTATCCTTTGTTTTTTAATCTTTTCATTTAATGTCTAAACAGTATTGTTGAATGTGAAGACACGCCAAAAGTTTCAGCAATATGTGGATTTTGAATTTTATAAAAAAATGTACATAAGCTATACCAAGGGAGGAAAGTAATTTTGTATCCAAACACCATCCACATAAATGTTGAAGGAATAGTAGCAGAAAGGATTAATCAGTCATCTTTAAGTGCTGGGAGAGATCTCCTTCTCTAGGGAGGAAGGGAAGGGGTAGGCGGTGTTTGCCCAATGTTGATGTGGGGACAACCTGGGTCATGCCATTGTAAAGGGCAAAACATGTTGGTCCAGCTTTACTTCTGGAGAGTCATCTAATCTTGCTTTATCTCAGCCCCAGGCTTCCCTTAATATTCTTGATTTTCTTCAGATTTAAATCAGATTCCTAAATCAATAACTATTCCTTAGCACAGACCTGTATATGATTTCCCTCTGACCAACTAGCTTGCTGAGCTAGGAATATCTCCCTTTCTGGCTCAATATCAGGATCCCTCCCAAGTACTTTTCCATTTCCTGATATCAACTTTCATTTATTCATTCAACAAGTATTTATCAAATGCCTAGTTATGATCTAGGTATTATTCTAGGGAATATGAATAAAAGGTAAGCAGAAATAGACATGGTCCCTTCCTTCATGGAGCTGATCTAGGTATTATTCTAGGGAATATGAATAAAAGGTAAGCAGAAATAGACATGGTCCCTTCTTTCATGGAGCTAACAGTTTAATGGGAAAGAAGACCATTACATAAAGCAACTCTTGACATGTAAATCAAAGGAAAGGTATCTTTGAATGGTACTTCAAAAGCCTGTAATAGGGGGATATGACCAAATTCGACAGTTCAAGGGTAGGTTTTCTGTGAGAAGTATGACAAGAGGAGTGTGAGCCAGTTACGCAAAGGGGGAGGGAAGAGCATTAGATTCCAGAAACAGCAAAGATGCAAAGGTGGGACAGAGGATGGAAAGTATGAAGCACTGAAAGAAGGCCAGCATTACTGAAGGCTGCATTCAGATTTGTGCTCACAGAAGCTCCCATTGGCTTCAATGTGTAGCACAGTGACTTGTGACCAGTTTACCTTTTGCCAAGAAAAGATCATCTTTGGCAGGAACTCATCTTCCTGCTCAGTACCTTCACTTCTCAAGTTATCCCAGTCATTGGAGTTGAATAAGCTTTCCCAAACGTGTCTTTTCTTGGGCTATTTCCTTCCTCCATGCTACCTACACCACACCTTCCCCCTGCACCATAACCTAGCCTCCTCCTGGTAACAAAAAGTAAGGGGAAAAACCCTAGAAGTACAACCTAGCCCATGTTATTTATACCTGAACAACAAATCAAAAATCAATGGGAAAAAATGCGATAAAGGCAGAAACATCTTTTAAAATGGTGATTCAAAAAAAAAAAAAAACACAACAGTATAGTAATAGAAAGTAAAAAACTGTCTTTAGAAGTTACAGCTGATCATTTTAATCTGCTACTGCTGCTGCTAAGTCACTTCAGTCGTGTCTGACTCTGTGCGACTCCAGAGACAAGGCTTCCCTGTCCCTGGGATTCTCCAGACAGGAACACTGGAGTGGGTTGCCATTTCCTTCTCCAATGCATGAAAGTGAAAAGTGAAAGTGAAGTCACTCAGTCGTGTCCGACTCCTAGTGACCCCATGGACTGCAGCCGACCAGGCTCCTCCATCCATGGAATTTTCCNGCAGAACTCAGAAGCACCCCGAGACACAGGATCCCATCTGGCTGACACCCAGGGCTGCTCCCCCTCACACGCGTGCACCAGCTGTGCTCCCAGCCCCCACCCTCAGCCCAGCACTCCTGCTCGTACCCACGGCAAGCTCAAAAACCCTTCTAAAACCCCAAACTTCACACCCACTCTGGGGAACACTCAGATCCCTCCTGAGGGTCTCTCTGCAGCTCCAACGCCCCCCCACAAACTGCCTCAGGTGTTCCCTGCAAGTCGTTTATACTTGCCCCATCCGGCCAAGTTCATCACTGGCCCTCTTAACTCTCAATGCACCCCTCCAGAGTCCGGGAGGCCCCCCCGAACACCGCCTGCCACCGCCGTCAGGTTAGCATGCCCTTCACAGAGAAAGCTGCTGGAATCCAGACACACAGTCAGACTCGGGTCCACGCGCACGCCCACACCCCCTTGGTGCCCTCAGACTCCACCTGTCAGAGCAGGTGCAGACTCAGAGACGCCTCGCAAAGTCAAAATCCTTGCAGGGTGGAACCCCACGAAGTCTCCCGCCCTGGGACGCGCAGACGAGGCCACACGCTCCGAGTCAGTCCCGCGCACCCCGGGCCTCCACACGGCCCCCTCCCGCCCTGACGGGCTCACCTCGCACCCTGACACGCTCACTCACTCACACCCACCACCCCAGATCCTTCACCCTCGGAGATACAACAGGTCAGGGAGGGGTGGCCCAGGACCCAGCCGCTGTCCACCCCCCGGAGCGCGCAGCTGAGCCCCCCCGGCTTCCTCCGACCCTCTCCCCACGCTCCACGGACAGAGACAAAGCACCCCAAAACACGCACTCTCTCTCCCTTTGCCCTCCCCCCGCACCAGCCCACCTCCCATCCTCTCCTGCCGCAAACTCACCGCTCGCCCGCACTGTACGCCTCCTCTCTGAGCTGAATGCGGGTGGGCGGAATTCAAACCTGTATCTAAGTGCACCCAGCGCCGCCCACCGAACTACAAGTCCCAGAAGGCACCGCGCCTCGCCGCCCCCAGCCTCCCTGTGTCTGCTAAGGAGCCCGAGGTTGGGTGGCGCGCGAGGACCGCTGGGAAATGTAGTCCTGAAACCGAAGGCGTGGTGGAGGTGCTGGGGACGGGGACCACGTGGTTTGCCTCACCACTTTCACCCTAGCCCTGGGTTCCTGCAGCTGGAGAGAGCTTTACCTTCATCTGCAGGTATGAAGGGGGAGTGGGGGGGGGGACCTTCATGCTCAGCACCTCATCTGTTTACCAGAGGGAAAGGAGCACCACGAACTCAATGGGCATGAATTTGAACAGAATCCGTGAGATGGTGAAGGACAGGCAAGCTTGGCATGTTACAGTCCACGGGATCGCAAAGAGTCGGACAGGACTGAGCGACTGAACAAGAGTGACAAAAGCAGCTTGGAGGTCCCAGAGACCCTGCCTCAGAACTTCCGGCATCCCTGCGCAGCCCTGCACTGCCAAGAGCAGCGTGCTGGCAACAGAAAGCAAGGCGCTGCACTCAACAATAGCGCAAGCTCATGCAGACTTTGAGAGAGATTTTAAGACAGACGTCAAACAGGACTTTAAAAACGGATGGTCGTGTCTGATGTAGACATTTGAACACTGGCTATCTGGCAATATTAAGAAATTACTTTCAGTGTAATAGTGGTATCGGGAATAGTTTTTTAAAAAGAGTTGTCTGGTGAATATGTACTGGGATTTGAGGATGGTTTAACACATGGAAATCAATAAAGTATACAACATTAAGAGACAAAGATAAAGATCATATTATCATCTCAAAAGATGAAGAAAAAGCACTGGACAAAATTTAATACCCTTTCATGATAAAAAGTCCCCATACCCTGGCTGTAGAAGGAGTGACCCTGAACTTAATAAAGGCCATTTACAACAAGCCAACAGCTGACATCACGTAAGTGGTGAATGGCTGAAAGTTTTTCCTGTAAGACCTGCAATAAGACATGACTCCTTATTCTTAGGAGAAGGCGATGGCACCTGACTCCAGTACTCTTGCCTGGAAAATCCCATGGATGGAGGAGCCTGGTAGGCTGCAGTCCATGGGGTCGCTAAGAGTCAGATGCGACTGAGTGTCTTCACTTTCGTGCATTGGAGAAGGAAATGGCACCCCACTCCAGTGTTCTTGCCTGGAGAATCCCAGGGACGGGGGAGCCTGGTGGGCTGCCGTCCATGGGGTCGCACAGAGTCGGACACGACTGAAGTGACTTAGCAGCAACAGTAGCTCATTCTTACCAATCCTATTCTACATGATACTAGAAGCACTAGCCAGAGCAATTAGGCAAGAAAAAATAAACAAAAGGCATTCAAATCAAAAAGGAAGAAGTAAAATAGATATTTAAACGAAAATCCTAAATATTCCACCAAAAATCTGTTAGAACTAACACACAAGTTCAATGAAGCTGCAGGGTACAAACATCAACACTCAAAAATCGGTAGCACTTCCACATACGAAAAAACAAACTATCTGAAAAAGAAATTAAGAAACAATCCTATTTATAAAACCATCAAAAAGAGAAAATACTTAAGAATAAATTTAACCAAAGAGGTGAAAGATCTGTGCACTGCAGATTATAAAACACCACAGAAAGGAATCAAGTGAGTGAGTGAGTGAAGTTGCTCAGTCATGTCCGACTCTTTGTGACCCCATGGACTGAAGCCTACAAGGCTCCTCTGTCCATGGAATTTTCCAGGCAAGAGTACAGGAGTGGGTTGCCATTTCCTATACAGACATAAATGGGACAATACATCATGTTCATTGATTGGAAGAATTAATACTGTTCAGATTTCTATTCTATCCAAAGCAATACACAAATTCAATGCAATCCCTATCAAAATTCCATAGCATTTTAACAGAAATAGAAAAGAAATCCTGAAATTCAGATGAAACTACAAAAGACCTGACTAGTCCATACAATCTTGAGCAAGAAAAGACAATTTTGGAATTGTCATGTTTCTTGATGAAAAAAGAAAAAACCTTATAAATCTACAGCAGTAACACTGCTATGGAACCAGCATTGAAACAGACATAGAGCAATGGAACAGGATAGTCAGAAAAAAGGGCATTCATCTTCAGATCTTCAATAAAGTTGCTAAGAACACACAGCAGGGCACAAAGTAGTCGCTCAGTCGTGTCCGACTCTTTGCGACTCCATGGACTGCAGCACGCCAGGCCTCCCTGACCATTACCAACTCCCGGAGTCCACCCAAACCCATGTCCATCGAGTCGGTGATGCCATCCAACCATCTCATCCTCTGTCGTCCCCTTCTCCTCCTGCCCTCAATCTTTCCCAGCATCAGGGTCTTTTCAAATGAGTCAGCTCTTCGCATCAGGTGGCCAAAGGATTGGAGTTTCAGCTTCAACATCAATCCTTCCAATGAACACCCAGGACTGATCTCCCTTAGGATGGACTGGTTGGATCTCCTTGCAGTCCAAGGGACTCAAGAGTCTTCTCCAACACCACAGTTCAAAAGCATCAATTCTTCGGTGCTCAGCCTTCTTCACAGTCCAACTCTCACATCCATACATGACCACTGGAAAAACCATAGCCTTGATTAGACAGACCCTTGTTGATCAAGTAATGTCTCTGCTTTTTAATATGCTGTCTAGGTTGGTCATAACTTTCCTTCCAAGGAATAAGCACCTTTTAATTTCATGGCTGCAATCACCATCTGTGGTGATTTTGGAGCCCCCCAAAATAAAGTCAGCCACTGTTTCCACTGTTTCCCCATCTATTTGCCATGAAGTGATGAGACCAGATGCCATGATCTTCGTTTTCTGAATGTTGAGCTTTAAGCCAGCTTTTTCACTCTCCTCTTTCACTTTCATCAAGAGGCTCTTTAGTTCTTCACTTTCTGCCATAAGGGTGGTGTCATCTGCATATATGAGATTAGTGATATTTCTCCCAGCAATCCTGATTCCAGCCTGTGTTTCTTCCTGCCCAGCATTTCTCATGATGTACTCTGCATATAAGTTAAATAAGCACGGTGACAATATACAGCCTTGACGGGTTCCTTTTCCTATTTTGAACCAGTCTGTTGTTCCATGTCCAGTTCTAACTGTTGCTTCCTGACCTGCATACAGGTTTCTTAAGAGGCAGGTCAGGTGGTCTGGTATTCCCATCTTTTGAAGAATTTTCCACAGTTTATTGTGATCCACACAGTCAGAGGCTTTGGCATAGTCAATAAAGCAGAAATAGATGTTTTTCTGGAACTCTCTTGCTTTTTCCATGATCCAGCAGATGTTGGCAATTTGATATCTGGTTCCTCTGCCTTTTCTAAATCCAGCCTGAACATCTGGAATTTCACAATTCAGGTACTGTTGAAGCCTGGCTTGGAGAATTTTGAGCATTACTTTATTAGCATGTGAGATGAGTGCAATTGTGTGGCAGTTTGAACATTCTTTGGCATTGCTTTTCTTTGGGATTGGAATGAAAAGTGACCTTTTCCAGTCCTGTGGCCATTGCTGAGTTTTCCAAATTTGCTGGCATATTGAGTGCAGCACTTTCACAGCATCATCTTTTAGGATTTGAAATTTGAATTTGGAGGAATTCCATCACCTCCACTAGCTTTGTTCATAGTGATGCTTCCTAAGGCCCACTTGACTTCGCATTCTAGGATGTCTGGCTCTAGGTGAGTGATCACACCATCGTGATTATCTGGGTCGTGAAGATCTTTTCTGTACAGTTCTTCTGTGTATTCTTGCCCCCTCTTCTTCATATCTTCTGCTTCTGTTAGGTCCAGACCATTTCTGTCCTTTATCGAGCCCACCTTTGCATGGAAAGTTCCCTTGGTATCTCCAGTTTTCTTGAAGAGATCTCTAGTCTTTCCCATTCTGTTGTTTTCCTCTATTTCTTTGCACTGATCACCGAGGAAGGTTTTCTTACCTCTTCTTGCTATTCTTTGGAACTCTGGATTCAGATGGGTATGTTTCATTTTCTCCTTTGCTTTTCGCTTCTGTTTTCACCGCTATTTAAAGGCCTCCTCAGACAGCCATTTTGCTGTTTTGCATTTCTTTTTCTTGGGGATGGTCTTGATCACTGCCTCCTGTACAGTGTCACAAACCTCCATCCATAGTTCTTCAGGCACTCTGTCTATCAGATCTAATCCCTTGAATCTGTTTCTCACTTCCACTGTATAATCCTAAGGGATTTGATTTAGTCATACCTGAATGGTCTAGTGGTTTTCCCTACTCTCTTCAATTTAAGTCTGTATTTGAGGGAAATGCAAATCAAAGCAATAAGAGGGCCTTTCCTGGCAGTCCGGTGGTTAAAGACTCTGAGCTTCCTGTGCAGGGGGCACAGGTTCGAGCCCTTATTGGGAAGCTAAGATCCCATCTGCCTCGTGGCCAAAAACACACACGAGAGATAGCACCGCGTACCCGTTAGGATGGCTATTATCACAAAAGACAAAAGATAACTCATGTTAAGGATGTGGAGCAAAGAGGACGCACATACCTTTGGAGGAAATACAAGTTGGTTCAGCTACTATGGAAAAACAGTGCGGGATAAATACTGCATGATCTCACTCATATGTGGAATTTAAGAAAGTCAAGCTCTTAGAATAGCCATTGCCAGTGTCTGGGAAGTATGGTCAATGAAGGGGTGTTGCCCAAAAGGTATAAAGTTTTAGTTATGCTGGATGAATAAGTTCTAGAGTTCTAAGGTACAGCTTGGTGACGTTAGTTCATAATACTGTATGATATACTTGAAATTTGCCAAAAGAGTCGATCTCTCTTCTTGCCCCCCTCAAAAGATAACCATGTGAGGTGATGGATATGTTACTTGTTTTGATTGCGATAATTATTATACAATGTATATGGAATCAAAACATTCTATTATAAACCTTAAACAGATAAAGCTTTTTAATATTAAAAGTGAACACCAGACTACTGATATGTTTTCGATTAATTCACTTTTTGGCTGCACTGGGTTTTTGCTGCGGCTCAGGCGTTCTCTAGCTGTGGAGCGCAGGGGCAGCCCTCTAGTTGTGGCTCGGGAGTCTCTCACTGCACTGGGTCCTTTGAGGGGCCGCCACACCCTTGAAGCTGTCAGAATTCCCCTGCGCCCATTCCAGGATCTGACTACACCAGCCATACTTCTTCTTTTTTAAAAAGTTACTTTGTATCGGGGTGTAGCTGTGCTAGTTTTAGGTGACCAGCAAAGGCACTCAGCCATATGTGTACACATGTAGCCGCAGAGGTCCCTGTGCTCTAATAGGTCCCTGCTGGTTCTGCCTTTGAATCTAGCTGTGTGTGCACCGGTCCATCCCAAGCTCCCTCACCATCCCCCTCCATGCTTTCCGTCTGCAACCATAAGCTTGTTCTCAGAATCAGTGTATGCTTCCTCCTTTGCAATACGGGAGTTCAGCCCGTCCCAAAGGACATCAGAGAGCATTTCGACAGCTGCCGCACCCACGGGCAGCGGCCCCTGCTTCCCGTCGTGTGAGAAGGAGGTGGTGGATGAGGAGTGTTTTCAAGGGCTCGGAGCTTCAGAGGGGTCCCGGTGTTCCGGAGTCTCCCAGACACCACCTTTCTGATCGCCAGGATTCCGTTTCTCCTGGGGCTGCCTAAGCTTTTGTTGCTGGAAACAGGGCAGGGCCATGGATATGGCTGAGCACAGTCAGAGAGAGACCCACAGTGTCCTGAAACCCACCTGTGGGTTTCACCTGGACACCCTTCGCAGTCTTGGGGTTTGTGGCAGTTGCTATCCCGCCCCCCCACCCAAGCAGAGTCGTCAGAGGGTGGCAGGTAGGGATCTCACTGCCACGTGCCTCAGTCTTCACAGTTCCCATCCCCACCCCGGGGCCTGGCCCTGACTTTGTCAGCGTATCCCGGTTTCCCTCAGGGTTTATCACGTCCAGCCCACTCTGTCTCTCTGGGGCTACCGATTTTGGCCAAGGAGCGCGAGGGAGCAGAAGCCTGCCGGGACGGCGTGCTTAGAGGACGACCGGGGGGCACGGACGCGTGGCCAGCGCGGGCCTTGGGCCGGGGAGGGGCCGGGCCGTGATCCTCCTCCGCAGACTGGGCAGCTCCCGCGGAGGGGAGAAGGCCCCGGGGCCACTGCGCCGCCGACAGTCAGCTCGCGGGAGGGGCGTTCCTGGGGAGCCCACGGGCGGCAGTGCCCCCGGGAGCCCCAGGTGCTGGGCGCCCAGTCTCCCGGTGTAAGCGGCCCCCGGTCTGGGTCTGATGGGACCCCGGGGACCCAGGAGCATATTCGGCTGAGGCCAGGGAGGGGTCCGCCTCGGGGAGTAAGTGCGCGGCGGGGGCACCGGGGAGTTGTCTGAGAGGGCAAGCGCTGGCCAGGCCAGCCCCAGCGACCCTCACCTTTTCCCGTCCTACAGGTCGTCCGTTAGTGACGAACTCTGCAGGAAGTCAGCCTTAAGAGAGAACTGACCCCTTGCCCTCATGATCTCGGACGCCCCTGGAAGGATTATGGAAGCTGTGACTCGCCTCGAGAGCTGGTCAGACACCTCCAGACAGAACCGTTCAGCTTCAGGGGAGTTAGGGACGCACACTTCATGTCACAGGTCTTCCGGGGGCTCAGGTAGTAAAGAATCTGCCTACAATGCGGGAGACGGGCTGGGAAGATCCCCTGGAGGAGGAAGTGGCAGCCCACCCCAGTATTCTTCCCTGAAGAGCTCCATGGATACAGGAGCCCGGTGGGCTACAGACCCCGGGGTCGCCGTCAGACGCAGACCCCGGGGTCACAGTCAGACACGACTGAATACAAGGAGGTTTCAAATCACAGTATTAGTTATGGGGATCATTCTTGTTTGTGTTTGAGGGATGAGATTAAAATTTTAAATGCAGACTCAAAGTAAGTGAAACTTATCTAACGCTTAATGTCAAGTTTAAAAACACTATTGAGATGTATCTTTTATTAGTGCAGTTGCACATGTGGCTTTGTGTAGTACTGAGAGATCCCTTAGAAGTGAGCTGTTGAAATACACAATAATTTTAAAAGGGACGAGATTTGTAGGGCCTAAGGGGACACTAAGTGCTCGGATTTTTTGAACACTCCAAACACTTCACATGGACCAAAGAAGAGGCTGAGAGCGATCTTATTTTCAACTTTATTTTTATTGGTGACACGATTACAGAAAGAACGACCACAACCATACTAACAAACCAAAACCTGTGCACAGAAACAAGACGGAGGAACCGTGTCCAGATGCTGAGCGTGGCCTCTGGGTGACAGCGCGACAGGGGCACGCCTCTGCCCCACGCTTCTGTAAGTGCCGGACGCTGCGGTTACAACGGAAGTACCCGTGACCACAGGTCGCTGACCGGAACACGAGACAGGCCTTCCAGGAAAGTGAACCCCACAGCCTTAACGCCGGCAAAGACCACACAACCGTTTCCTCACTGCTTTCCACGTTTCTTCTCCTCTTCGACCCTCTGCATTCTCACCACAGACACCCCAGTCCTGACTGTGCACAGATCAAGGTTTAACAGCAATGATTGTTGGGTGTCGGGAATACGCGTGAATTTCTTTTGCTTTACTAAATCTCCCCCAAAGTATGCCATGAGTATGTATTAAGAGTTTTAATGGAAAAACATACATAAGATTTAATACTCAAAACACCAAAGATCATTCAAGAAATTTGAGACAAGATAGTTAACCATAATCCCACAATGACAACACTACTTTGATTATTTTCTGTAATTTTTTTTTCATTTTAGATTTTATGCACACATATTCACCACGGTTATAAATCACAAGCTTGTGCACCGATACGAGATGGAGGAAACAGATCAAGATGGTAACAGTAGTTGTTGGGTGTTGGGAATATGGGCGATTTTTTTGTTCTTCTCTAATTTATTCTGTATTTTCCAATTATTCCTCTGGGTGTGTATTATGCTTGCTAATTGAAGCAAGCATAATAAACTTTGTTATCAGGAAACTATTTTAAGGGCCATCTGAAAACATTAAGATGAAAGTGTTTAACCATGATTCCACAGAGGTAACACTTAATCTGAGTACACGTTGGGGACACAGTTATAAGCCTGTGCACAGAAAGAATAAACCATACAGTGAGGAGCATATCTGCCATCTTTGGATGGTGGGTGTATGGATTTTTTTTCCCTCCACTTTTCTGTATTCTCTGAGTGCCTGAATAATGAGCTCAAATTATGTTCACAATGGAAACGTGATTATAAACTTTTGAGTAACACTATCATAAAGAACATTCAAGGAATTTAAGAAAATAATGCTCAACTATAAGCCTACAACAGCACCACCACCACAGCTTTTGACTATAAGCATACATTTTTAAACAGCTATAATTGTAGTATAAATATAATTCTGTGTCCTGCTTTTTCCACTTGGTATTCCGTAAATATATCTCCACGTCACTGCATAACTCTCCATGATTATCATTTCTGGACAGCTGCATTCAGAGTCCACGGACACATTCCCTCCACCTTGCTCCTACTTTTGGCATTTGTCAGCTGTCCCTGCCCGCTCACTGACCAAAGGACGGTTGGCACGGACACTGGGCAGGCGGCTCTCTGAAAACACTCTATGCCAGTCGGTGCCGCCGACAGGAGGAACGCCAGGTTCACCCCCACGCCCTGCAGGCTGGCTCCCAGCTCGCGGCCCCTCGGGGCTCCGCGGCGCCCGTTCCAGCGCTGGGTCTCGTGATGCAGCTGCCCTCATCGACACCAGGCCACCAAGCGGCCCCTTCTCCTAACTGCCAGGACACCCTGCTCATTCATTCAACCTCCTCCATCGGGGCCTTCCAGTCACTGCTTCCGATGTTCCTTCCGTCTGACCCTGCCCTCGCAGGTCTGGTGAGGCGTCAGGCGCCCCCGTCTTTGGCTCTCCCTGACTTTGGCATCCCCTCCAGCTCTGACACGCTTCCCCAGCCATTGTGGCAGGGACCTAGGAGAAGGGGGGGTCCAGACGCGGCTCCTGAGCAGGTCTTCTCTCTCTGCTCTCCCAAACAATCTGCTCTTAGCGTCTGCTCACTGCATCTACAAGATCCTCTTTTTTTTAAGTTTTTAAAAAAATTTTAAAATTTTTTTGCCAGCCAACTCAAAGCCAAGAAATTTCTTAATAGTCATTATGCGAAGAGGGGGCGGGGAAGCAAAGGGAGGGCACAGGGCAGGACGCAGGAGACCCTAGAGCGGCGAGGTCAGCTCGGGCCGGCAGCTCGGGAGACCGGGGCAGCGGGGACGGGAGCCGCTCTGAGGGCAGCCGCTCTGAGGGCAGCGGGGGTGCTTGTCAGGAAGGCGTGACCTGAGAGGGGGACAGATGGCAACGAAGCAAATTAAGGCTGCCGGGGAACCTGAGTCCGTGTCAAGCTCGAGTTGGCTGTAAAGAAAGCTTTTTTCTATTTTTTTTTTAAATGCAAGTTAGACATGGGGTTGGTTGAGGGTCAGACAGGTGGAGAGGAGGATTAAGTCTCAGGCTAAAAAGCTCTAAGGATACTAGCTCCTGGGCACCCAGGGTGCAAACTTGCCATGTGGCGGCACGGAGGGGCCAAGCCACGTTGCTACTTGTCACTTAAGGCAGGAAGCGCACAAAGGGAAGTAATGAAGTCATGGGCCCTCAACCGTATTTACAACAGGAGGGCCCCTCTCCCCCTGTGGCTCTCAACCTTCATTAGGCACACGTGATCTAGTGATGGTTACAACCCACTCTTTAAAGGCAAAGATGTAAGACTCACAGGGAAAAGCTTCGGCTTTTGTAAAATTCACTATCGAAGAGACATCAAGGTGGGTTAAAAAAATAACAAAAACTTGTAGTGTTTTTTGCATGAGACCCACTGCAAGGTTACAAGGTGGCAACCAGCCAACGAGGTTACAAAAGGCCAATCCACTTACAGTACAGGCCTACACAGCACGAGGCTGCAGAAGTGTTGGTGTAGACGAGGCGCCTGAAAAGGGAGCAGAGAGGACTCCCCTTCACACAGCCAAGCGGGCAAGACGCTCTGCCTCTCACGCCTACACCGTGAGGGGGTTACGTAGAGTAAGGAACCACACAGTCAGTCAGTCAAAAAGATACAAATCAGGTCCAAACAGCGCACAATGAATCTTTCTGAAGCTCTAAGATGCTTACAAATATTCTGTAATTTGTTGCTCTCTTCCTCCTCCATGTAAAAGGAAAAAGCAAAGCCAGAGTACCAGGTGAGGTGCGTCTGCAGGTAGACGGCCAGTTCGCTGTGCTGGGCTGTCCTGTGTACGTCTGGGGAGGCAGTACGCCGAGGTCCCGGGCTGTCACAGATGGGCGCTCTCGGCAGCTGCGAAGGCCCCGGCTGGGGGCGCCCGAGGGCCCTGCTGTCCCGCGGGGACCTGCGGTGCTGGACACGGGAGCTGCAGGCGTCTGCACCTTGGGGCCGAGGGTCTGAATCCAGGCCAGTGGGTCGGGTTGTGCGTGGGTGAGGGGGGCCGGGTCCCAGTGGCGTGGGGCTGCGTCCGGGCCGGGTGTCTGAAGCTCAGGTCGGGTGGGTGCAGTCCGGGCGGTCGCGGTGGGTCCGGTGAGTGAGGGTGAGGAGGGTCGGGCCCCGGGGGCCCCGGGGGCCCTGGGCCTCAGCCGGTGTGGGTGTCCTGGTGCCTGGCCAGGGACAGGCGGTCGCTGAAGAGCTGCCCGCACACGTCGCACCTGAAGAGCTCGCCGTCGGGCCGGCCGCCCTCGGGGCCGCCGGCGCCCTCGCCGTCGAGGCCGGCGGGCTCCAGGATGACGAGGCTGGCGTGCGCCGTCAGGTGCTCCGCGTAGGCGGCGCCCGAGGGGAAGGTCTCGCCGCACTCGCCGCAGTCGTAGTAGGGCTCCTCCACCTGGATCTCCTGCTCCTCGCCCTCCTCCTCGGGGCCCTCGATGCCCGCGCCGTCCGGCTCCTCGGCGTCCTCGCCCTCGGGCTCCTCGGCGCGCTCCTCCGGGTCCTCGATGCCCGCGCCGTCCGGCTCGTCGGCGTCCATGTCGGGCTGCTCGGCCTCGGCGTGGGGCTGCTCTGCCTCGCCGCTCGGCTCCGCGGCCTCCCACTCCGGGCCCTCGGCCTCCCCGAGGGGCTCGGCCGCCTCCACCTCGGGCTCGGCCGCCTCCACCTCGGGCTCGGCCGCCTCCACCTCGGGCTCGGCCGCCTCCACGTTGGAGCCCTGGATGCGCAGGACTTCCCGGGGGACGAGGACGTTGGCCTCTGCCGCCTGGGCCGCGGCGGCGGCGGCGGCCGCGCCCTCCTCCTGCAGGTGCAGCTTCTGGTGCTTGGCGAGGATGGTGCTGTGGATGAAGGACTTGCCGCAGTCCTTGCACTCGTAGAAGGGCCAGCCCCGCTTGGGCGGCTCCGTGAGGAAGGACGTGTGCACGAAGGCGGCCCCGTAGTCGTAGGGCTCGCCCTTCTCGTGCACGCGCATGTGCTCCTGGAGCTCGGCCTGGCTGGGGAAGGCCTCGCCGCAGGTCTCGCACTGGTAGCGCTGCTCCGCGCCCGGGTCTCGCGGCGGCTCGGGGGGCGCCGGGCCGGGCCCCGCCGCNGCTCCGTGAGGAAGGACGTGTGCACGAAGGCGGCCCCGTAGTCGTAGGGCTCGCCCTTCTCGTGCACGCGCATGTGCTCCTGGAGCTCGGCCTGGCTGGGGAAGGCCTCGCCGCAGGTCTCGCACTGGTAGCGCTGCTCCGCGCCCGGGTCTCGCGGCGGCTCGGGGGGCGCCGGGCCGGGCCCCGCCGCGCCCGCGCCCGCCTGGCCCTGATCCGGCAGGCCCTCGCCGGCGTGGCCTCGGGCGTGCTCGCTGAGGGCCGAGGCGTGGATGAAGTGCTGCCCGCACACCTGGCACTGAGGGCCCACCCCGGCGGGGGCGCTCTTCTGTGGGGCCTGCGGCCGCCGCGGGCTAGCGATCAGAGGCTGCATGAAGGGCTCGTATCGCCTGTGGCCACAGAACTGGCCCTGCTCGTGGAGCTTCTGGTGCTCGAAGAGGAACGAGCTGTGCACGAAGGACTCCCCGCAGGCCGGGCACTCGTAGAGCTGCTCTCCGAGGCAATCTTTCCGGTACTCGCTGGCCGGCGGCACGTGCCCCGCGGGGTGCGTGTGCTCACGGCTGTCCACCAGGTCCTCTCGGCCGTGGACCTTCTGGTGGTCCCGGAGGTCCGCGCGGTCCGCGAAGCCCAGCCCACAGTGCTTACAGCCATAGATGGAGTCTTCCGGCCCCTCGGGCTCCTCCTGCTCCTCCAGCTCTTCCTCCGGAGCCCCATCCAGGCCCAGGTCCTGCACCACCGACTCTCCAAACAGCTTCCCATCATGGAGTTTCTCTCGGGCGTAGATTTTCTGATGTCTGCCAAGGTCTTCAACGGTGGCAAAGCATTCCCCACACTCCTTACATTCATTGAGGACTGGCTGCTCGCAGTAACTGGTCTCACTTGTTAGCTCAGCATAGCTGGTCTGAGCTAGTGGTTCAGAGTAACTGGTCTCAGCTGCTAGCTCAACATAACTAGTCTGATCTGCTGGTTCAGAATAACTGACCTGAACTGCTAGCTCAGCATAACTAGCCTCAGCTGGTGGTTCATCATAGCTGATCTGAGCTGCTAGGTCAGCATAGCCTGTCTCAGCTGCTAGTTCAGCATAACTGATCTCGGCTGCTAGATCAGCGTAACTAGCCTCAGCTGGTGGATCATCAAAACTGACCTGAGCTGCTGGTTCAGCATAATTGGTCTCAGCTGGTTCAGTATAACTAGTCTGAGCTGGTGGTTCAAAGTAACTGGTCTCAGTTGCTAGTTCAGCATAACTAGTCGGAGCTGCTAGTTCAGCATAACTAATCTGAGCTACTAGTTCAGCATAACTAGTCTCAGCTGGGGGTTCCTCAGCATATCTGGTCTGAGCTGGTTCCTCGGCATATCTGGTCTGAGCTGGTTCCTCGGCATATCTGGTCTGAGCTGGTTCCTCCACATATCTGATCTGAGCTGGTTCCTCAGAATAACTGGTCTGAGTTGGTTCCTCAGAATAACTGGTCTGAGCTGGTTCCTCAGAATAACTGGTCTGAGCTGGTTCCTCAGTATAACTGGTCTGAGCTGGTTCCTCAGAATAACTGGTCTGAGCTGGTTCCTCAGCATAATTGGTCTGAGCTGGTTCCTCAGCATAACTGGTCTGAGACGGTTCCTCAGAATAACTGGTCTGAGACGGTTCCTCAGAATAACTGGTCTGAGACGGTTCCTCAGAATAACTGGTCTGAGATGGTTCCTCGTCGTACCTGATCTCAGCTGGTTCCTCGGCATAACTGGCCTCAGCTGGTTCCTCGGCGTAACTGGCCTCAGCTGGTTCCTTGGCGTAACTGGTCTGAGCTGGTTCTTGGGCGTAACTGGTCTGAGCTGGTTCTTGGGCGTAACTGGTCTGAGCTGGTTCTTCCGTGTAACTGGTCTCAGCTGGTTCTTCCGTGTAACTGGTCTCAGGTGCTGGGTCAGTGTAACTGGTCTGAGCTGGTTCCTCAATACAGCTGGTCTGAGCTTGTTCCTCAGTATCACTGGCTTCAGCTGATTCCTCGGTGTAATTGCTCTGAGCCGGTTCTTCGGTGTAACTGGTCTCAGGTGCTGGGTCAGTGTAACTGGTCTGAGCTGGTTCTTCAATACAACTGGTCTGAGCTGGTTCCTCAGTATCACTGGCTTCAGCTGATTCCTCGGTGTAATTGCTCTGAGCCGGTTCTTCGGTGTAACTGGTCTCAGCTGCTGGGTCAGTGTAACTGGTCTGAGCTGGTTCTTCAATACAACTGGTCTGAGCTGGTTCTTCAATACAACTGGACTGAGCTGGTTCTTGAATACAACTGGACTGAGCTGGTTCTTGAATACAACTGGACTGAGCTGGTTCTTGAATACAACTGGACTGAGCTGGTTCTTCAATACAACTGGACTGAGCTGGTTCCTCGGTGTAACTGGTCTGAGCTGGTTCTTCAGTGTAACTGGTCTCAGCTGCTGGGTCAGTATAACTGGTCTGAGCTGGTTCTTCAATACAACTGGTCTGAACTGGTTCCTCAGTATAACTAGCCTCAGCTGGTGCCTCAGTGTAATTGGTCTGAGCTGGTTCTTCAGAGTAACTGGTCTCAGCTGCTGGGTCAGTGTAACTGGTCTGAGCTGGTTCCTCAATACAACTGGTCTGAGCTGGTTCCTCAGTATAACTAGCCTCAGCTGGTGCCTCAGTGTAACTGGTCTGAGCTGGTTCTTCGGCATAACTGGTCTGAGCTGCTAGTTCAGCATAGCTGGTCTGAGCTGCTAGTTCAGCATAGCTGCTCTGAGCTGCTTCCTGGGCATAACCCATCTGCACTGACTGGCTTTGGTAGCTGGTCTGAGGGTCAGTGGAGGCCAGGCTGCGAAGGGCAGACCGTAGGTAGTTTTTACTTCCGGAGAGCTTCTTCCTGTTGTGGATCTTCTGGTGTTCAGCCAGCTCAGAGCTACGGACAAAGAACTCTCCACACTCTGGACATTCGTAAAATCTGTCTCTCGGGCGAAATGTTTGAGGCTCACCAAAGCGCAGGCTGTGGATCATCATGGAGGAGTCGTAATTCTTGCGCTCGATGTTCTTCTTCTTGGCACGCGCCTTCTGGTGCTGGCGGCCGTCTGAGCTGGGGCTGGAGGCTTCGCCATCTCTCTTCCACCCGCTGGGGCCTTCCCCAGCGAGGTGGTCCAGAGGGGCAGGGCGCGACGCGCGGTGGAAGAAGGAGCTCCTGAAGAAGCTGTGCCTGCCTCCGGCGTAAGGGCTCTCCCAGGCTGGGGTCTTCTGCGGCGGGTCACGCAGGCCCGAGAGGTATGTGGAGGGCGCTCCCTCCTCCCCGAGGCCGCGGGGAGGCCGGAAGGCGGCCAGGCTGTGGCAGATGGCCCTCTCGTAGGCGCTCCTCTCGTAGGCCCGGGCCTCCTGGCCGTCTTCGGGGTGGCTACTGGCAGTGAATGGCTTCTCTTCGTCTTCGTCCTCGTCCTCGGGCGGCCTGGTGATTGTGTGACTCTTCTGAGAACTGGGCATAGACATGCTGTGGAGCAGCGGCTTCTCATACCCCCAGCTGTCGAAGTAGCTCTTCCGAGAGTGAATTTTCTGGTGCTCCATGAAGTCTGAGCTCCGCCCGAAGGCATCCCCGCCCTCTCTGAAGTCGTAGAGCTTCTCTTTGGAGTAGGTTTTCTGGCGCCGCTTCAGGGACTGGCCAGGAACGAAGGTCTCTTCGAAGGCTCGGGCCCCGCCGTCGGGCGGGCTCCCCCGGCTGTGGGTCTTCTGGTGCTCCCGCAGGGCCGCGCTGTGGCGGAAGGTCTCCCCACAGGCCTTGCACGCGCAGCGCTTCTCCTTCCCGCAGGCCCTCTGCAGCTCGCCAAGCATGGGGGTGCGCCTCACAGCACCCGTGCTGCGCTCCTTCTCCCTGTCCTCGTGGCCATGGGTCTTCTGGTGCTCGATCAGGGCCGAGCTATGCAAGAAGGTCTCCTTGCACACCTTGCACTCGTAGAACTTGTCCTTGCCGTACATCTTCTGAAGCTCACTGAAGGTGGGGCTGGGGAGGAAGGGCTCATCCTGCTCCTCATCCCCACTGCCCCTGACGTGCTCTTGGGCCTGGCCCCGCCGCTGCTCGGCCAGGCCGGCACCCTTGCTGGCGGCCTGTGCACCCTCAGAGCGCCTGGCACCCGCGGGCCTGCTCTGGGCCTCACTGACAGCCGCACTGTGAATGAAGGACTCCCCGTACTCATACAGGCTCTCCCGGGTGTGCACGATCTGGTGCTCCACAAACTCAGAGATGACCGCGAATGACCTCCCGCACTCATCACACACGTAGGGCATGGCCCCGAAGTCCAGCGGCTGAGACAGGGCCGCGGGCGGAGCGCTCAGGCTGCTGGCGCCCGCCGCCTTGGTGGCCCTGCGGGCCTCGCCTCCGGACTCGAAGGGCCGTTTCCTCGCTCCGCCCCTGGGGTCGTGCACTGGGCCCTGCCCCTCCACATCAAAGTGGTAGCGCCTCTTTCTCTCCGGAGCACGCTTTTTGGAAACCAGGTCTGAGCTACAGCTGAAGCCTCCTCCCCCAAAGGCGCCCCCCTCTGGGACCCTCTCTGAGGCTCCCGCCTCCCTCCTGCTGAACGATGGCTCCTTCCAGTCGCCGCCTGCCCTGCGGGAGAGCCGGTGCGGCCGCTCACTTGGCTCCCGCGCCCGCCCAGACCTGGAACTGCGGGCCACGTCCTTGATGAACTTCTCCATGATAATCCCATGGGAGGACTCGGCCTCACAGATGCCCCGCCGGTGGGCTGACTTCTTGGTCTCGGGCGCCGTCTTCAGACCTGGAAGAAGCCCCGTGTGAGCACTCCCTGGGGCCCTGGGATGAATGCCTGTACCCTGTGCCCCGACCGTGTGCCCCCAAGTGTCACTGCACGCCACCATGTATCCATGTGCAAGCCCTGTGTGACTGTGTGCTGCTGCGTGTGTGCACATGCCACCCCATCAGTGCATGCTGCTGCATGTCAGTGTGTGTCCACCGCCGTGTCTGTGCACACCCCCCCACGGCACGGCAGTGTGATTCCACCGCCGTGTCTGTGCACACCGCCCCCATGGCACGGCAGTGCGGGTCCACCACTGTGTCTGTGCACACCCCCCCATGGCATGTCTGTGCACGCGCCCAGAGCCTGCTCCTGCAGCAGGGCCTCACGCTCACCTCTGCTGGTGCTCGGATAGGCACTTCTCTTCGACCTTGCCGAGTGGCCCTGGGTCATGTGTGAGTGGCCATCATCCTCAGCAAGCTGAACCCCTGTCCGCAGGAAGAACACAGCATGAGACGTGTCACCGTGGATGACAGGCTCTCTCTCGGGCACTGAGCATGCCCTGGGTGGCCTGTGTCTCACTCTCCTCTCCTCACTATCCGTTCCTTGGCCCCTTGCCCAGCTTGTCTTGGTTAACTCTCCGGACTCTGCTGACAAGCGTGTGCAGAGGCCTTGAGCGCCCCTAAACCCAGGGCGTCCTTGCTGGCTCTCGGGCTCTGCCCATTTCCCCACCTGCCACTGCCCACAGCCCCTCGCGGGGCCACTGCCGCCTCAGGCCTGACTGCATGTCCACCGGGGAAGCCACCCAGGACCCCAGACCTGCCTCAGAGCAGACTGGAGTCGCAGGGCGGCACTCTGGGGTGAGAGCCATGTGGGCGCGGCCCCGCCAGAGCGGGTCACAGGACCACTCCCTCCCGCTCCCGCTCCACCAGGAGCTGTTCTGACCCCGCTTGGAGCACTCACCCAGTGAGAGCAGCTTCCGGTAGTTCTCCATGTTGTCCTGAATCGGGTTCTGAGGCTTGTGATCCTCGGTGAGGGCCACCATGTCCTGGTACAACACCGCCTCCTGCAACCGCAGATGTGCCCTCAGCAGGGTCTGCCCGGGCGACCGCGGCCAGGGCCGCGCCAGCGGCGCGGGAGCCACACACACACACACACGCACACAGTGTGCGGCAAGTGCTCACAGCGCCGGGGGCTCCGAGTGATCTGGTCAGGCTCTACTAGGGACCTACGGCGTACCTACCTTGGCGCTACACTCTGAGGAAGCTCCCAAAGACGGAGGGCACATATTCCTTGCCCTCATGCAGCTTATCATTTGGTTGGAGAGAAACAATCAGAGAACAGTAAACAACAAAGTGGGGTGCAGAGAGTCGGCGCTAAGCGGGCGTGGCGGGGGCGGCTCGGGGG
>SJYX01005739.1:85390-130490 GCA_006410675.1 Oreotragus oreotragus
CTCGGGGGTGGGCGGGGGGCGCGAGCAGGAGCGCTGCCGAGGCCCCGGGCGGGGCACGGGGCCTGAGGGGCCCCCAGCGGCGCAGCCAGAGGAGCTCCAGGGTCAGAGGCGCTCAGGCACCTTCACGACCAAGCAAGCTGGGAACTGAAGTCCTCCCAAACCTCAGCGTCCTCATCTGTGAAATGGGGAGGAGGGTGTCCACCTGCTCCCCCAGGTTGTGCGGGTCCTGTCACCTGGGCCGCTGGCCTGGGGCGGAGCATGGAGGGGCAGACACTGCATGTACGTGTCCTGCCGCCTGGGCCGCTGGCCTGGGGCGGAGCGCAGAGGATTGGACACTGCGTGTGTGTGTCCTGCTGCCTGGTCCGCTGCCCGCAGGGTGGAGCAGGGAGGAGCTGACACTGCGTGTGCGTGTCCTGCCGCCTGGGCCGCTGCCTGCGGGGCTGAGTGTGGAGGAGGACTGGGTGGACCCCCTGGCGGGCCAGCAGTTAAGACCCCCCCGGCTTCCACTGCAGGGCACGTGGGTTCAGCCCCTGATCCGGGAACTGAGCCCCCACACGCCATGTGGCCCAGCCAAAAAGTAAAAAAAGAAAAATTATGTAAAAAAAACATAAGTTGTTGTCCCTACTGAACTATTATGTAAAGGTATTTTGACATTAAATTTGCTACAGTTCTGGGAAGTAGCATAGGACACGACAGCCATGTGGAAGTGCAGCAGAGAAAGCAGCTCCTACCGAGAAAGATAAACAGGCACAGGCATTGGGGTGTAAGAGAAAGGAAACCTCCTTTATACAACTGCCACTGCTCAGCAATTAGAAACAAAACCCCTAACAAAATGAAGCAGCGCTTCAGAAATGAACCCCTTGCCAGGCCAGGACGAGAAGCTGCAAAAGCAGGAGGCACCACCGGACTGCCGGTGCTGACCACTGACAGCTAGACGCTCCCTTTCTGGGGGCAGCCCGTCCTCCACGGCGGGCAGCTCCCCGGAGCGGGCATTGCGCGGCACTCAGGGCTGACAGCAGCCCCTCCTAAGGCCTCCCCAGGTTATCACGGTGCAGAAGCCACGGGTGTGAGGAG
The DNA here is from genome assembly GCA_006410675.1 of Oreotragus oreotragus. Lineage (NCBI taxonomy): Eukaryota > Metazoa > Chordata > Mammalia > Artiodactyla > Bovidae > Oreotragus > Oreotragus oreotragus. The sequence continues at coordinate 86,465 of SJYX01005739.1, forward strand.
CACAGGTGTGTCTGTGGTGGGACAGGAGGAAACCGGAGCTCCTAGCTCGGGGCTGGCAGAGAGCAGACAAGGTCAAGAATTTGGGGGGCCGAGGGTGCCACAGGGCATCACCCCTGGTGCTAACAGGCAATGGCAAAAGAAAAGGGGCACTTTTCACACCTTCCTGTTGGTCGCATCTCAGTGACATAAACGTGCATTATGTTCTGGACTACACTGTTCCCAGGAGGGGGGACGCTGCTCTGACTGGAGCTGACCCAATGAGCAGGCAGCCCTGAGCTGCGCCTGCTGTCTCTCAGATGCTGCCCTTTCACACAGCTGCACCGGCGCCCTCCTCCACGCTGCCACCTCATGTGCGGCCTCTCTGAACCCCTCCTTGCCTATGCCCGTCCTTAGTGTACAGGACTGGTGGCGAAAGCATGCCCATCTCGTGCCAGGCCGCACATTGCACACTGCGCACCTGTGTGTGACTCATGCATCCCTCACAACAGCCCTGGTGAGGCCGTCATCACACCCATTTCACAGATGAGGAAACTGAGGCTGGGTGCAGCTAGCGGGCTGGCAGGTGGCAGAGCCAGGCTGCAGACTCAGCTCTTCTGGGCTCCAGGACCTGAGTGCCCTCTCCCTCCACTGTGTGCATGGGGCAGGTGACCAGGGGACACGAGTGCTGACCTCGCTGGCGAGCCAGAAAGCAGGCAGCCGTCACTGCGGCCACTGGCCACCCCTGGGCTCTCTCCCCAACCCTGGTGGGCTTCCAGGTGGCAGACAACTCAGCCTCCCGAGAAAGAAAGGCACCTCCAACACGGAGTGAAGACGGCCCTCCCAGAACGAGAGGAAACCTGGGCGCACCTCGGATCTGGCGTCCAAATCCAGCAGGGAGTCCCTGCGTCTATGCTCTCTTTCCTTGGCTCTCTCCGCCAGAGGAAGTGCGAGATCCCGCTGGTGAAACCCTGGGAAGGGAGAGGCGGCATGAATGGGTGTGGCACGGCAGGCAGGCAGGCAGGCAGGCGAGTGAGGGGGTCGGGGGACACGTACTGCTCCTGGGGCTCCGGACTGACGGCCAGCGGTCCCGTGACTCCATGTCCCGGCTCCGGCCGCGGCGGCGCTCCCGCTCCCGCGCCCGGCCTCGCTCCCGGTCTCGCTCGCAGTCCTGGTCCCAGTCCCGGTCCTGGTCGCCTGCGGACGCAGACATGCGGTGCTGACCGTGTGCTCTGCACACCCCTCCACACCTGAACACCATGCCTGTTCTTCCCCGGGAGCTGGGTCCCACACCAAGGGGCAGACGCCCCGGACACTGGGGCCTGGGCCTGCTTCCGCGGCCTCGCGCAGGCTGGCCTGGCCTTGGTCGGGCCGCCGCCCTCGAGGGCCCCGTTCCCGCTTCAGGCTCTCCTGGTGTCCCGGCTCCTGAGGTCTCCGCCTTCAGGAGGGCCATCTGCCAACCCTCCACAGCCTGGCCAACCCCGGCCCGTCTTAATGTACTCCCCACTTGACCACAGATAGACAAAGCACTGTCCTCGGAGCACTGCTGCTCCAGAAAGTTCTCTGGAGAACCTTGAAGAAATGAACAGCTGTGCAGGCAAAGTGGTGATGACCTTTACCCCCCGGAGGCGCCGGGCACAGCCTGAAACAACCTGTGGCAAATTCCAAATAGCTTCAAAATTCCCTCATCACTGAATAATGAAAAGTTGTATTTCACTCCACGGATGTGTCTGCTTTGATGAAAACGTCTCATTCCGCCATCCCGGAATCCCCCACCCCAGATTCCTGAGCAGCAGCAGCAGGGCCCCAGAGAAGGGTTGCTTGCGCGCAGACTGATGAGAACCAGATGTGTATAAGAGACAGCTCCCGCACGGTCCCGCCGCCTTCCCCTCGGCTCACCTTCCGGCTCGTACATCTCCTCGTAATCTTCCAGCAGAGCAACGAGCTTCTCGCAGGTCTCCGGCTTTCTGGCGTACACCCAAGGCTTGATCTTTTCTGGAAGGATAGTCAGGTACTGCTCCAGGACCAAGACCTCGATAATCTCCTCCTTGGTGCGAGTCTCCGGCTGCAACCAATCGAGGCAGAGGTTTCGGAGTTTGAGAAGGGTCTTCCGAGGCCCAAGGAATTCCGCGTAGAGGAAGTTCCGAAACCTCTGATGAGAGAACTCAGAGTCAGTGGCGCCTCTTGGGATGGCGTCCGGCTCAGACAAGTCACTGTCTGGCTCATACAGGTTTGGGGCCCAAGACTTCTTGGGTTTGGTGGCGGACAAGGACTTGGGAGGCAGCATGTCTCTAAGGAAAAGTTTCACTGGAAGAACCCAACATGCGCCAACAGGGCAGACGCAGCAGCGGGGGCAGTCAGTGCTCAGGGACCTGCGGATCGTAAGGAGACACACATGTCCCAGGCGTTGAGGACCGCCCGGCGGGAGGACAGGCCCAGAGGGGCGCCGCACCACACCCCCGACACACAGACACACGCGGGAAGTCGCAAGCAGCACGCCTGCCACGGAAGGACTGCGCTCTGCTCCTGACTGCCTCTGCGACCCTGGGCCTCGGAGCCCGCGTCCTGCAGTCCGCCCCTTCTCGGCAGACCTGGGGCCACGGGCCCGCGTGCCTGCCGCGGCCGGGCCTTCACGGCCTCAGTGTACAGCACAGGAAAGCCGCACACACGCGTGACGGCGCGGATCCTGGGCTTCAAGTGCTCTGGGCAACTCTGCGCCTGTGCTCTGTATGTGCAACACGTGCTGACCAAGCTAACGGCCCCTGAAATCAGCAGCTCAGCTCCGCTGCACACTAGCCGCGTCCCCACCGCACCAGCCAGGTGGTGGCCCTGCGTCTGCGCCTGCAGGCGGCAGGCATGCCTTCTCCATGGCGTGCACCCCGAGGGCAGCCCTGGGCTCCTGCTCGCACCCCGGCCTCTGGTGCCTGAACCGAGGTCAGTCCACTGGTGCTCCAGGCACCTCTCGAATTTAGTCTTAAACATCTGGGCCCCACTGTGAAGGGATCAGAGACAGATGCTTCCCTCGCTGGGAAGGTCAGGGGTCAACATCAGCCCTGACGGTGTTCCGTGGAGCTCGGATGCCGGCATGCAGCTCAGCGAGCCGGCAGAAGGTGGGACGGAGCGCCGCTGAGTCCGCGGGAACCCCACATCTAGGACTCACATCAGTGGTGATGACATGCCCAAGCGAGCAGCGGGCTTCTGTGCGCCCCACACCGCCTCCTGCTCTGGGCAGCCTCGCCCCAGATCCAGGGGTCTCCAGAGAAAGCAGCACGCTATTCCCTTCACCCTCCCATCACTGCATCCCTATTCTAGGGTCTGCCCTCACCCTGCTAAGAGGACTTCTCAGGCTGAGTGTGAAAGCTGACTCCCCGTCCTCCTCTTGCTCAGGTGTCATCAGCTAAGGCTCCTCGCCCGCCTCCACCTGAGCCGCTCAGCGGCCCACAAGCTCTCCGGCCCCACCCTGTCCTCAATGGTCAGCCACGCTGGAGCAGAAAGCAGGCGGCACAGCAAAGAAGTCCAGGTTGGGGTGCAGTAACTTACCTGACAGTTTTGTACTTCTGACTTTACTTCCAGAGAAGGACAAAACCACATGCAGCAAAAATTCTTTTTTGTTTTAAAAGGAAAACCAGTAAGTTTAAAAAAAATGGTTTTTAATGTCTAAAGAGAAAACAAAAGGGGTTTCAATTATTTCGTCTCCCAGCAGCCTTCCTGCCCGGGGCCTGAGCCCCTTGCTGCGGCGCGCTCTGCTCTGCCCCGCGCACACACCCCCACTCTCTCCGCAGCGTCCTGCCTGCCAGCCGGGCAGACCCTTGCCTCCGCCACTCCCACTCTGCCTGCCCTGCCCTCCTCTCCTCCACAGCAGACAGGGCACCAGGTGACAGCCTGCTGGGCAAGCCCCCCAGCTCTGGAGAGCCGCCGTGGGCTGACCCGGAGCCTGGCCAAGAGGGACTGCCTGAGCAGAGCAGGGCCCTCAGAGCCCGCGGGGGACAGGGCAGCGAGCCCTGATCTCTCCGTGGCCTCTGATTCAGAGAACACGCTCCCCTAGACGGCCACGGCCCCGCCTCTCAAGAGGCCAGGGGACACCCCTGGGTATGTAAATCACCTGGTGGGAACAGGGTCCCTTCCGGAACTTCTGAACAAGTAGCTATCCGCAGGAACAGTCAAAATGCCAGGGACCTGCAGACATTTTAAAGAAAGAAATACATGGACAAATCAACACAGAAGAAGTGTCAAGAGTGTCAGAGAATTCATTCTCCATGTGGCTGTGGACTGAGACCCGCGCTGTGGGCAAGGCCTTAGGTATCGTCTTCAAGAAAAGGCCCACTCCCACATCTTATAAACCAACCAGAGACAGGAGGTAGAAAGCTTCTGAGTTTCTGCTATGAAACCTGAATGATTTAAGAAATCTAAGACGGAGAGCTCCAGAAGTGCAGGCCAAACTCCCTTCGGAAGCAGACACATACTACTAGGATTGCTGAGCCACACCCCCTTGAGACTGCAAGCCACACCCCTCCTGAAACTGCAAGCCACACGGGGAACTCTGACGAAGCCACACCCCTCCTGAAACTGCAAGCCACACTCCTCGACCCCATTTGTTCCTACACTAAACCGTTTATAATCTCTATACATATTACCTCGTTTCTAACAAAACGGGATCACACTAGGGGCTCTCTCTGTGTGTGTATTTTTTTTTGTGTGTGTGTGTGTGTGTATTTTTAAACGCAGTAATTTTTGATAGACATCTTTCCAATCAGTACATATAGACTGACGTCATTGTTTCTAAAGGCCACACCGTCTTCCTTTCTATGGATACAGTCAATTCGCACTTGATGGAAATGACTAATGTAAAAACGGTTTAAAGCATTAAATGAAAATACTAGGGTATGGAATGGTATATAGCATATGTGGCATTCTTACTGCAAACACAGTCATTTATATAGCCACACTCCTCGACCCCATTTGTTCCTACACTAAACCGTTTATAATCTCTATACATATTACCTCGTTTCTAACAAAACGGGATCACACTAGGGGCTCTCTCTGTGTGTGTATTTTTTTTTGTGTGTGTGTGTGTGTGTATTTTTAAACGCAGTAATTTTTGATAGACATCTTTCCAATCAGTACATATAGACTGACGTCATTGTTTCTAAAGGCCACACCGTCTTCCTTTCTATGGATACAGTCAATTCGCACTTGATGGAAATGACTAATGTAAAAACGGTTTAAAGCATTAAATGAAAATACTAGGGTATGGAATGGTATATAGCATATGTGGCATTCTTACTGCAAACACAGTCATTTATACGTACACAGAAAATGATGAGGAAGTCCCCACATGGAATAAAATGCAGTTTTAGAAAGCAAAGCTATAGATGGAAGCGTGTTTATACTGAAATTCTTATGGTCACTGCTACAGAGCTGCACAAAGTCATGTCTACACACAGAAACACACCCACATAAATGTGATGGATACAAGGTCCCAGCTTTCACATCACATCCCCCCCAACCAAATGTTGCCTAACATCCCACTTATGCTTCACTCTGGTGGCCTGAGTTTGAAGCCTTAATGAATTGGGCATAGTCTTACTAAAAGAAAAAAAGCTATATAGGTACTTAAATGTGTGTAAGTGTGTACAAACCAAGGTAGAAGCAAATTTCCATACAAACTGGGGCCTTCCCTGGTGGTCCCGTCGTTACGACTGTGCTTCCAGTGAAGGGGGCACAGGTTTGACCCCTGGTCAGGGAACAGATCCTGCATGCCGCACAGTGGGCCGAACAATACATAAACAAAACTTGTATAAGGACCGTTAGTAAAGTGAGGTAAACCGAAAAAGGAAATGATGAATAAAAGACACTTTATTATACATTCCAGTTTAGAATGTTATTTGAAGTTCACAATCAGAAAAAACTTTGAACCTAAATTTGAAGTAAGCTCAGCAGCCGTGGGGTCTCCCTCTCCTTTCTGTCGGCCAGGCCCGTCAGTAGCCCCTCCTCCTGAGGCTCCCTCCCTCTCCCACCAGCAATGCTCCCAAGGAGCACCTCCCCCCCACCCCACACACCCTTCAGGGCAGAACAGCGCTGCTGGGGCTCCACGCCTAGACCCTGATGTCGCCACCTGCCGTCCCCTCTGCCTCACTGAACCCTGGCCCCAAGGGAAGCCCTCAGTGTGGTTTCCTGGCCTGGCGGTAGGCTCTCAGGTACCCTCGTTAGCAGGCCCCCACCTCTCCCTCCGCACTCTCTTTGGACCGGGAATCCCAGGGTGAGTCGAGCAGTGTGGTCAAGGGCAGGATTTTAAAAGCCGAGGTCTGACCACATTCAGAAGATGGGGGCGAGGGTGGGGGCACACAGAGCTGGGACTCAGCCCGACTCTGGTCGTAGGGCCAAGGCGGGATATCAGCTCTGCTGGTGGGGAGGACAGGAGACGCACGAGGGCAGCCGGCCAGGATGAGGTATCACCACCTAACCAGGCAGAGGGGTTTACGGGGCTCAGCTGTCCTCAAACACACTGGACAATGAGCGCAAAGCGGGTGCACCGTGAGCACTGTGCATGGATGGAGCTTGGCGCTGAGCTGGGCTGTCCCGCTGCAGCGCAGCGGGGCTGCCCACAGGCCAGCAGGGCTGCCCTTGTGGTCCATGTGGGGTATTTGGGTCACTCTTTGAACATCTTATCGTCTTTTACTTCTACTTCACAAAAATGCATAGAAAGCGAAAGCACGACCTAACAATGAATGTACCTGAGACAAAGCTGGAACTCACCAGGCCTTCCTGCTACAAGTCAGCCATTGTCAAAGGTCAGTGGGTCAGCTGTTCAACTGCACGGGGAGGAACTCGACTATCGGGGGCTGGACCACTGGCTGGGCCGTGGGAGGAGAAGAAAGTCGGTGGCCCTCATGGGACCCCAGGCGCCCCACATCCCACCAGGAGTGACAGCAGCTCCAGGGTGTGGTCTCCAAACCTGGTCCCATTTGCTCACTTTGGGGCCTTGTCACAGAGCTCTGAGACCCAGCCCTGTCTCCTGCTCCCTACCTTATCAGAGGGGCTGGAATTGAGAAGTTACTGCCTTCGTTTCAGGGGCAGCAAGCGGCACGCTCTCTTCTCATATGTGCTCCGTTCTCCTGCCTGTCTCTGTACACAGCCTTACTTTTTTCAATGGCTTTCGTTACGCAAAAGACTATGAGCTCCAAGAAATCACTTCCTTTCCCACTCAGGGTCATGACTGATAGAAGACTCAATGAATTTCTCATGCTTCCTTAATCACCCAATAAGAAAGAAAGGGGAGGCCTGAAAGAGTAGCTCAATGCTGGGAAAAAGAGTCTGGACATCGCAAAGGATGGCGTGAGACCAAGGAGAATCTGGCAAACACACGGTCCACCGGAAGAGTCTGCACATTCTCAGTGAGCATGCACAGTGCTCATGGTCAGATGGAACACTCGTGCAGTAGGGAAGCGTCAGGTTCAGGAAGTGCGAGCTCACCCCAAGGATGGTGTGGCTCTGTGAGAAGGGACTTCAGCTCACCTGGACACAGACACCTGGCGTTTGGACCTAGTCCCTCTTCCTCCTGCCGATCACCTCGGAGAAGAGAACAGCAGAGCTGGGGAGGGAAAAGAAAGCATGAGACCTCAGGTTTATTTCCCAAATACTGGGATCCCCAGGCTGGAAATGACCCCGCACAGTTCCATCTTTACCTCCCACGGGGTGGACAGCTCATCAGTCTCACCCCCTGGGGTGTACCCGGTGCTGTGGGCTGTAACCACAGCCTTCCCCCAGGGAGGTCATGTCAGTGGGTGTGCGACCAACTCTAAGTGTGTGTCTCAGAATCATCTCTAATAAACAGAGCAAAATAGTACAAACACAGGACTTGGGGCTGAGAAATTCAAGACCCCAATTTCCCACTTATTAGCTCTGTTGCACTGGCCACCCTTCTAAAGTCAAGGTATACACATTGCAGATAGAAACTGGAGGGAGAAAGAAAATAGTAAAGGCTAAGAAAACAGTACTATTTATTGCTAATTCTGTGCCTCCTATAGTGCTTAGTACCTTACTTTCAGCATCTCTGTTCTCACATTATTAATTTTCCAAGTATTTTACAAAAATGAAGCAGAGAACTCAACCTCAGAGTTCATGGCAATTACAGATCAGCTAATGTCATTTTGGAAAACAGTACATTTACAGATATTTTCTATGGAAACCTTATGGAACAATGATAAAGACACCATTCAGAAAGGCGAGCTGAAATTCTAGTTTTGCCATGTGATAACCAGTGACGCAATGCCAGAAGTTTCACGGTGCTGCACACCTACGCAGCGTGAAGAGACTAGCTTATATCAGGACCTTAATAACAGTCATCATCATTACTATGAGGTAACGGCATCATTACTTAACCTCACACGACACTTGAGGTTATCAACAAGATCCCTGTGGACGACACTACACGTTTCAAGTCCCACCGTGACTCGGAGCACGTGTTCAATCAGTGGCCTGTAGAAGCTCCTTCAGGACTGTGCTTCTTCTGGCTTTTATTAACGCTATCAGTTGTCAGCGGATTTATAACTAGGTTCCGCCCGCCACACACTTGGCAACGCCCCCCTCACACCACCCCCTCCCTGCTGGGCCACCCCCGCCCCGCCCCTCAGTCCCGCCCACCTGCTAGCACCGCCTCCGTCCCACCAGGCCCCACGCCACGCCTCCCTCATAGCCTTCCGCCGCTGCACATGCTCCCCGCCATCTACGAGCTTTTTTTCCTTCAAGTCACCTCCTACCACCCTCAGAGCCTCCCACCCTCAAATCTCCTCCACCCTCTCACTTAGGAACCCACCCTCCCCCAAATCTATTAAGATTCTGTTTCCCACGTGACCCCTGGATGAGCACATTTGAACCCTGTCCCACAGTCCCCACCCCCTCCAGGGAACATGGCGCCATCGCGCGGCCACTGAGACGTGGTGCAAAGGCCACCTGGTGCCTGCACAGCGGAGAACGCGGGGCGGGCTCCGTCTCCCGGGACACCAGAGGCGGTGGCCCGCCAATCCAGCCCCGCTGGCATCACGACGGTGCATGCGCAGCAAGCAAAGCCCACCCCCTGCCATTCAAGATGGCGCCTGCGCAGTAAGCCTCACCGCCACCTGTCGGTCGGCAGAGCTCTAGGTGAGCGGAGAGCTCTGCAGCCCCTCCCCCGGCCCGCCCCCTTAAGCCAGCCCCACGGTCATGCAAGATGGCGCCTGCGCAGTAAGCCTCGGCGCCCCCTGTCGGCCACCCGAGCACTAGGTGGTAGGAGTCTGCAGCCCCTCCCTCAGGCTGCCCCTGCAGAACCACTGTCATTCAAGATGGCGCCTGCGCAGTAAGCCTTGGCTGCCACCTGTCAGTCAACAGTGCTGGAGTGGGCAGGGCTCTGCAGCCCCGCCCTCGACCCGCCCCTGCGCCCAGCCCCGCTGCTATTCAAGATGGCGCCTGCGCAATAAGTCTCGGCGCCACCTGTCAGTCAACAGTGCTAGAGAGGGCAGAGCTATGCAGCCCCGCCTTCGACCGGACCCCTGAGACCAGCTCCGCTGCCATTCAAGATGGCGCCTGCGCAGTAAGCCTTGGCCGCCACCTGTCAGTCAACAACAAACAGCGCTGGAGAGGGCAGGGCTCTGCAGCCCCTCCCTCAGCCCGCCCCTTGCTGCCAGCCCCACTGTCATTCAAGATGGCGCCTGCGCAGTAAGCCTTGGCCGCCCCTGTCAGTCAACAAACAGCGCTGGAGAGGGCAGGGCTCTGCAGCCCCTCCCTCAGCCCGCCCCTTGCTGCCAGCCCCACTGTCATTCAAGATGGCGCCTGCGCAGTAAGCCTTGGCCGCCCCTGTCAGTCAACAAACAGCGCTGGAGAGGGCAGGGCTCTGCAGCCCCTCCCTCAGCCCGCCCCTTGCTGCCAGCCCCACTGTCATTCAAGATGGCGCCTGCGCAGTAAGCCTTGGCCGCCCCTGTCAGTCAACAAACAGCGCTGGAGAGGGCAGGGCTCTGCAGCCCCTCCCTCAGCCCGCCCCTTGCTGCCAGCCCCACTGTCATTCAAGATGGCGCCTGCGCAGTAAGCCTTGGCCGCCCCTGTCAGTCAACAAACAGCGCTGGAGAGGGCAGGGCTCTGCAGCCCCTCCCTCAGCCCGCCCCTTGCTGCCAGCCCCACTGTCATTCAAGATGGCGCCTGCGCAGTAAGCCTTGGCCGCCCCTGTCAGTCAACAAACAGCGCTGGAGAGGGCAGGGCTCTGCAGCCCCTCCCTCAGCCCGCCCCTTGCTGCCAGCCCCACTGTCATTCAAGATGGCGCCTGCGCAGTAAGCCTTGGCCGCCCCTGTCAGTCAACAAACAGCGCTGGAGAGGGCAGGGCTCTGCAGCCCCTCCCTCAGCCCGCCCCTTGCTGCCAGCCCCACTGTCATTCAAGATGGCGCCTGCGCAGTAAGCCTTGGCCGCCCCTGTCAGTCAACAAACAGCGCTGGAGAGGGCAGGGCTCTGCAGCCCCTCCCTCAGCCCGCCCCTTGCTGCCAGCCCCACTGTCATTCAAGATGGCGCCTGCGCAGTAAGCCTTGGCCGCCCCTGTCAGTCAACAAACAGCGCTGGAGAGGGCAGGGCTCTGCAGCCCCTCCCTCAGCCCGCCCCTTGCTGCCAGCCCCACTGTCATTCAAGATGGCGCCTGCGCAGTAAGCCTTGGCCGCCCCTGTCAGTCAACAAACAGCGCTGGAGAGGGCAGGGCTCTGCAGCCCCTCCCTCAGCCCGCCCCTTGCTGCCAGCCCCACTGTCATTCAAGATGGCGCCTGCGCAGTAAGACTCGGCGCCACCTGTCAGTCAACAAACAGCGCTCCAGTAGGCCGACTGCTACAGCCTCTCCCTCTGCCCGCCCCGAGACCCGCCTCACGGTTATTTCAGGCAGCGCCTGCACAATAAGCCTCAGCCTGTCTGTCAACAAACTGCAGTGGGGAGGGCAGGGCTCCGCAGCCCCTCCCTCGACCTGACCCCTGCAACTCCGCTGTCATTCACAACGGTCCTCGGCGCCACCTGTTGGCCGCCACACACCGTGTCACAGCGGGCAGGGCTTCACAGCACTCTGCAGCGCTCAGTCCCCACAGACGGCCCGCGGGCGCACGCCATCGGCCCAGCCGACAGGGCACCTGTGAAAGGCGGCTAGGCTGCACCCGCTGTCCAGTCCCCACGGCGCCAACCAAAACATGGAGCCAGAAACATCCAGGGTGAAAGCAGTCCAGAAAGGGGTCATGCTCTGCAACCGCAGAGCAGCCAAGGAGAGGCAGCGGGCACAACGACAGCCCGTGACCCTGTCCCTCAGGACAAACAGCTCCTTAGTGACAACAGTGTGGCCCCTGCTGATCAAGAAGCCCCCCTCCCGTCACCAGACCGCACGCCCGTCAGGGGTGACGCATCGCGGCAAGCCTCTGCGGCAAGCGTCCGCGGCAAGTGTCCACGGCCGACCCGAGACCAGCAAACACGGGGGAGACAGAGGACCCCCGCAGCCTTCAATCACAGCACAGACTCCGGCCCCGCCCCGCGGCCCCGCCCCGCGGCTGGCCCGCCAGACCGCGCCCGCCAGGCCTCTGCCGCCCCCATCAAAGATGGCGCCGCGGCGGCGGGTTTGACTGGACGGTCTCTTCCGAGACCCGCGGTCACGACAGCCCTCGGCCCCTCCCCAGCCAATCAGAACGGCGTCCTCGCAGCCCCTCTCCGCCGCCGCTTCAAAGACAGTGCCAGGGTGGGTGGGCCGCAGCTCGGCACCGCCCTGAGAACACACCCCGCAGGCACCGCCACCCTCGGCCCGCCTATAGCTCCTCCCGCCGCCACTGCGGCAAGCAAGCCCCGCCCCAGACACCGGCAAGGATGCAGGGCTGGCCGGAGGGGACCTGGCTTGTCTAGGACCCCAGGGGATGGGGGTGTCCTTTGCAGCCCTCATCAGGGACCGCCGCCACTGCTCTGGCACCCACCCCAGCAGACTGCGGAGCCCGGAGCCCGTGGCCGTCCCACCCCCTGCCCAGGATGATCAGCCGTCCCGGTACCCGCTACGCCCAGGACAGGTGGCACGGGAGCCCCGACCCCAGACTCCAGCTGGCCGCGCAACATGGTGCGGCTGCGGCAAGCGCGGCAGCTCTCGCCCACTGACCAGGGTCCCGGCTCTGCGGCATCCATCTCGGCGCACCATCCAGATGCGGTGGTGCGGGCCGGGGCAGCCGGACTCACCTCACCGGACCTCAAGGCACCGCCCTGCCCCGGGCTGACAGCTCGACCACTGAGCAGCCTGTGCAAGCTCTAGTGCCCCCACACGGCCCCAGGCGCTCGGCGGCGCCAGCAGCCAAGGGTGGACATGTCCGATCCTCTGCTCCAACCTCCTTCTCCCGCGGCTCACGGCGTCTGCACCGAGCCCCGGCCCGCGGCTCCTTGTCTGCTTCTCCGCAGAGGCGGGGCCGGGCACCGGCCAATCAACGGCTGTGCTCTGCGCCCAGGGCCCCTGGCCACACCCTCAGCCCTGCCCAGCGGGCAGCGGTTGCCGTGGCGACTGTTTGGCGCGAAGGCAGGAGGTTGACGTCAACCGAGCAAACGCGAGGGGCCCTGAGGAAGGGTCTGGAAAGGGGGGGGGTTCGACCCCCAAAACAAAGAAGGGGGGGTCACACGGAGAAAGCCTTACCAACGACTCCCAAATGCAAATCGTCTGAAGAGACCAAACAAACAAACAAACAACCCCGCACATTTGTCTAAGAAAGTGAAAAGCTGGTGGGCAAAAATACGCATGTTGAGGTTAAGGACAAACGAGAAAGTGGGAGACGAGACCTTCCTGCCTGGGGCACACGAAAGACCCGGGGCTAACTTCCCTGATGAACGGAGAACTCTTGGAAACCGACACCGTACCGACCAGATCGCGCCTGGAAAACGGGCAGAAAGGGAGGACACTGGCAGTTCACAGAGAGGCGCAAATGGCTGACAGACCTGCGGACAGAACGCATGACCCGACCTCCAGAGGCCGGGAAAGCGAGCGCGCGGACTCGCGCGGTCCAGCCGGGCCGCTGCCGCGCGGGGCGCCCCGCCGCCTGAGGCCCCGCGGCCCCGGCCGTCGGTCAGGCCGTCGGCCCGGCCGCAGCGTCAGACCCGCCCGGTAAGTCGTGCCGCTCGTGCGTCTGAGGGCGAACACGCGCGCGGCCAGACCTCCGCGGAAGCGGCCGAGGGACTGTCGGCCGGCCGCCGCGGGGGCCACGGGCGTGAGCGGAAGCACGGTGGGGGCGGGCTGCCCGCGTCCGGCCCACGCTGCGGACCCCCTTCCAGGAACGCGCGTTCCGTCGCGGCGGGCGCGCGGCGGGAGGAGAGCGCGGAGGTGCGGGCGAGGCCACGCCGCGCTGGGCGAGCGTCGCCTTCCACGCGCCGAAGGCACTCTGTGGAAGCCCACCCTGCACTCGCGCGAAGCCCGACCGTGCGATTTTCTGTGGCCAGTCAAAATGTAAGGCTTGAATTCTAAAGGAAGAGATTCACGAGATACGATTAACTACAAAATGCGCGTTAGCCAAGGGCATCAAGAATAGGATGTCCAAAATGAAACTTCACATTTACACCTCCTAAGTATAAGTCTTTATAAATCAGTGCTTCCTGGGGATACTGGGACGCTGCTGACCCGGGGCCGGGGGCGAGGCGGGCAGTGTTTGAAACCCTCCAAGCCTTCCACAGTCTCCGGTCGGCCAGCAGTGCCACATAAACGGAAAATCTGAATGAAAACGCCTCTGCTCTGCACCCTTGAAACGTACTCCCCAGGAGCATCCACAGAAATTCCAGAGGGACCACTGAGAGAGAATGCGGTGCTCCGCTTAGGGCAGAGGTTTCCAAATCTGGCCACACACGTCAGGAGCCGCTGGGGGAGCTGTTGGACGCTGCAGGTGCCCAGCGTCCCACAGAGGTGCTTTTTCCGGACCCCGGAGGGGAATTCAAAGTCTGGCCAGGGTCTCTGTCACCGACTCAACAGCTTTACTGCACGTTCTCTCCCCTTACCATGCCACACTGGGGGCTTCCTCCTTTCCACACTCCTGAAGCCACCTGGCAATTTCAGCAGTTCTCTATGCGGCTAGGAAACTTGTTCTTAATCTCACTTGATCTTTCAGTAACATTCAACATCCTCATTAAAACAACGATAGTAAAAACTCACACCATCTCATTTTCAGAGACACTCGATGCCCTGGTTTCCCCCTTCTGTTCTCTTAGCTGGCTTCTGCTCCGTTCAAGCTCCCAGTGCTCAGAACTCGGTCACTAGCCTTACTCCCTCAACATCTACTCCCTAGGCAGCATTCTCACCTAGCTGGATGGTTTAAATGCCACCTGCATGCCAACAGCTCCCTCTGGCACAGAAGTCTCTACAGAAGCCCAGTCTCATATACCCAACTAGCTGCTTAACAGCTGAGTGCTCTACCAGGATGTCTAATGGGCAACTCAAAACACTGAAAACAAACAGTAATTTCCCTTTTCCCCGTTTCTATAAACAGCACCAGTTGCAGTAGCCAAAAATCTTACAGTTGTTCTGGATTCCTGGTTCCCTTACCAACAACATTCAATTCATCAGCAGGTCCTGCTGGCTCTACATCCAAGATACACTCCAAATTTGTCCCCTTTTTGCTCTGCATGATACTCCTAATCATTACCCCCTAGGTATTAGCCTACTCACTTGACTACCTGCTTTGACTTCAAACCCTTCCCTCTAGTATGTTCTAGGTAGCATCTTCTTTAACCATAAATAAGACATCATGTTGCAGCTTGAATTACCTCCTGTTCTTGACCCCAATCACACTTCAATATGTCTAAAATCCATACCATGAACAAAGTTAAAAGAAAAGGCATCAATATCTTTTTGTCACGGAAGAATGTTAAATATTTGTGCTATAAAATTTAATAATCTTTTCCTTCAGATTTCTGCCCTTTTATACCTTAAGAATCCCTCTCCACGCTGAAATCATAAAGATATAATACCCTTAAGTTTTACTTTTTTCAGTTTAGTTTTACATATGTTCTGTGGTATGGATCTGTTTTTTTCTCCTGATATATATGTTTCTGTATGAGTGGACCTGTTCCTAAGCTCTAGTCTGTCCCATAGGTCCATCTGTTTATCTGCGTGCATTAATTATTGGAGCTTTACAATATCTTCATATTTTAAAGGACAGTTGCCCTACCTTGTTTTTCAAAAGTGTCTTTGACTATTCTTAGCCCTCGACAATTTACCGAATCCACAAAAAAATTTAAAGAGAACTAAAAACATTTTATCATGACATCTCATCTTTCTCTATGATCTGTCCTACCTGTTTATTCCTGTCTTCTACAGCCAACAACAGTACGTTGTAATTTTTTCCCATAAAGATCTTGGTTGACTTTCGGAGGTCTTTTTTCCTGTTACCTAACAGGTTATTTTTGAGTTAAAACAGTGATAAAGCTTTTTAAAATAATTTCATATTTACGGAAAAGTTGTAGAGATAATGTAAACCTTCCTTACTCAGTCTCCCCTGATGTTAACATCTTACCTAACTTTGGTATGTGATCAAATGAAGAAATTACCACCAGTACAAAGCTAGTAATTACACTACAGGTTTGCCATAAATGTCTTCCTTCTGTCCCGGGATCCCATCCAGAACCCTAACCCTAATACCACATTACATTTAGTCATGTGCCCTCAGACAGCTCTAGGCTGTGACAGATCCTCGGTATCTCCCTGTTTTTCATGACTGTAGCAGTTTTGAGGAGTAGCGGTCAAGTATTTTGTAGAAAGTCTCAATTTGAGTTTGTTTAACAGTGTCTCATGATTTGTCTTGGATTATGGTTTTTGAGAATTATCTGCTATTGCTTTTTATATGTTGAATTTTTTTTTGGTAAATCCAGTGAATTTGCTGATCTGTCCTTGTTAGTTCTAATAGTTTCTCTCAGATTTTCCTGGACGGTTTGAAAATGTTAACCTGTTTATGACAATTTTTAGATTTTTATTGACAATTATATCTCATTTCTATCATAAGGCATCCTCTAGGACCTCTGGGGAAATATGGAATAAATCTTGTTCTAGATTTGAAAGGGGATACTTATCTTTTACTATCAAGTAAAAATGTCCACAGTAAGCTTGTGCAAAGCCTCTTTGTTGGGGATTAAGGAAATTCCCTTTAGTTCTAGTTTTCTTAAAAATTTTTCATGAATACATTTAATTTTTATGTAATGACTTTCTGTTATCTATTGGGAAGATTATGTTATATAATCTGTTAATGTGGAGAATTAAGGCAAATTTTCTGATGTTGAAACATGTGGCATGTGTAACCCCTAGTTGATCATGATAATGAGGGTCTGATTTATATACACATGCAGCAGGATACTACTGAGTTATATTTTACTTTTGGTTTTTTGCACCTAAGTTCTTATTCTACTATACTTGTTTCATTTCGGTATCAAGGTTATACTAGCCTTATAAAATTCTTTAGATTTTCTTCCTGCTTATATTCTCTATAACAAACAGATCATAAAAAAGATCATTTTTGAAAGTTTAACATAACTCCCTATAAAATTAAATCTGAGGTATTTTTGCATGAAATATTTTTTACTTGCTTTCCTTAGTTTTGTACTATATTTCTGCTTTGTCTTGAGTCAATTTAGGTCTTTTATATTTTCTAACTGATTTTCTTCCTGCTTATATTCTCTATAACAAACAGATCATAAAAAAGATCATTTTTGAAAGTTTAACATAACTCCCTATAAAATTAAATCTGAGGTATTTTTGCATGAAATATTTTTTACTTGCTTTCCTTAGTTTTGTACTATATTTCTGCTTTGTCTTGAGTCAATTTAGGTCTTTTATATTTTCTAACAAAATTGTCCTCTTTACTTATTCTTCTTTTACATTTAATTTCTGTTCCCTATTTTATTATTTCTTTTTTTCTCTTTATTTGAGTTTCTTTTCCTAGCATTTTGAGTTGCACATTTAACTCATTTACCTTTAATCTTTCTTAATTTTTAACAGGTACCTTTAAGGCTATTACATTCCTTTCAAGTACCACTTGAACCGCATTCCATACATTTCACTGTTGTTTGGTACTATATTCCATTGCTGCAAATAGATTTCCTCTTAGTCACACTAAGGAATGTATTTAGGTTTTCAAGTTCTTTAAAAGTCTTTTGACTATAGATTTCCAATTTAACTATATTATAGCCAAATGAGATGGTCTATATGTTATTATTTTATATTTGTTAAAATTTCTTTTGTGATCTTAGGATGTAATCAATTTTTAATGGTTCAGTGTATTAGAAAAGAATAAGCATTCTCTACTTATCAGGTACCAATTTCTATTTATGTCCACAGGATCAAGTTCTGTGTTTACATTTTCAGTATTCTTATTAATTTTCTGTCTGCTTGATATATCAATTCCAAATAATTATTTTTTAAAAAGATCTCCCATTAGCCTATGGCTTCATTCACTGCTCCTGGTAATTCTTTTTAGTTTTTGCTTTATGTATTTCAAGGCCATGTTTTTAGGGAGGAACAAGCTCATGATTTCCTGTAAATCAGATATCAAAGAAATAAATCTTGAAGTCTGCCTTTAATAGGGGAGTTAATCTGTTCACATTTTATATTTCTGATACACTTGCTTGTCAAATGTGCCTTTTCCTTTGTTCCTTATTTTTTCCTTTCCTGCCTTCTACTGAGTTGATCAAGTTTACTTTTTTTTTCTCTTTGCTAATTTGAAAGCTTTCAATTAAATTTATTATTTTATTGTCTATCTTTAAATTCCTAATTATACACAAGCACTTGTTTTTTTAAGCAGAGTGTAAAATAATGAAGGAGCCTGGCATACCTTAGCAACTCATTTAATTTCTCATTCCCACTTTCCTGGTGCTTGTCTAGAATTTTACCTACATATTTTAGCACAATTTTTGCAGTCAATGATTAATGATGTTTACTGATAATTTAGTCTCGTCTCTTGAATTTTACTCCTCTCTAGGTTCTTTTCTCCCCCCTCATTGTAATAAATCCTTAAATAAGCCTTTTAGTGTAGGGGGCAGCCTATTTGTGTTTCTGAAAATGGCTTTAAGATATTTTTTGAATGACAGTTTACTTAGGTATGGAATTGTAAAGTGACCCTTCTCTTATTTTGAAGATATTATTCTATTGTCTTCAACATCTAACACTGCTGATGAGGTTTGCTATGATCTAAATGTTCCTAATAGCATTGGTTTTTTCCTCTGTGGCTTTTCAAAAGGTGTCATATACGGATGGATTTATTTTTGTTTCTCCTGCTCAGGACTGTGTGACTGATGAAGGCCTTTCTGCCATTCTGCAGAATTTTTGGCCAGTCTGTCTTGGCTAATGCAGCTTCTCTGCCGTTTCGACTGGATTCTCTTCTCAACCTATGAGAGTATATTTGCCCTTCTTAGGCTGACCTTTGCTTACATTCTTTATTTTTCATGTACTTTTCTGGGTTGCTTTCTGAGTAACTCCTCTTTTGAACTGCATCCAATATAGTTAGTGTTTACCTTGACGTGTTCTACAGCGGCCTTTTTTTTTTTTTTCAGGTTTAAGATTTTTAATCAGTACTTTTTTATATCCACCTTTCTCAAATGGATGAACATTGTATGAATACTATTCTTTATCTTTCAAGAATCTTAAAGTTACACTGAAGTTATTAGAATTGCATTTTATCAGGAATGAATTTATCCTGACAGCTGATTTTGTTGTCTTGCTTACTGTAAGTTTTCCTATGTTTAACTCAGTATTTTATAATTTTAATTTCTAAGTGCTTCTTAGAACACTTAGCCATCACCCCGATCCCACCTGTCTCTCCCTCCATGTCTAGGTTTTTTTCCTTTTTTTGGCTGTGTCTTCTTTGTTGTGAGGTTAGCCCTCAGGCAAGTTAAGTGGGGGCTCGGTGCCATGAGATAAAGGGGTACGTTAGTCACTGAGCAACATTTAAGCTCAGGCGGGGTCCACTCTACATGGCCATGTTTTCACTCCGGTCACTGCTCTTAATGTAAGTCGAAGCCCTGAGTACCTATTACTGGCTTTTTTTCAGCCTCATTTCATGTCAGGAGAATCTCACCCCAGCCCGTTTGATGCAATGAGCCTGGGACCTCAATATGCATGGAGTGCTTCTGGACCTTGTTACTCCACAGCAGTCAAATTGTTAACCACCTCTATCTAAAGATCAGAAGTCCAACAGGTTCAGCTCTTCAGCCCCACAGATCCTTGTTTTTCTGTTCAGTTTTTTATCCACACAAATGTCATACACTTCTAGATCACTGCAAGTTATATTAAAAAGAGGTTGAAGTGTGAATGCACCACTCAGAGCACCATCTCAATCAAAATTATTATCCTTTTTTTGGTTGGGGGCGGGTACACTGCCTGGCAGGTGGGATCTCAGTTCCCCAACCAGAGATCGAACCCACACCCTTTGCATTGGAAACGCAAAGTCTTAACCACTGAACTGCCAGGGAAATCTCCAAAATTCTATTTTCTAAATTATCTACAGCAGTTCTCACTTCTTTCCCAAGTGTACAATGGGATTTTCCTGAGGCTGTGTGACATGTGGTATCTCGACCGAGGGAATGCTGAAGCAGTTGAGAATCTAGCTGTTTTCATTCAAGCCAGTTGTTAAAGAGATTTGTAAAAATGTAAAACAATGCCACTCTTCTCAGTAGTCTTTTGCTTTGGGAATTATTAACATTAAATTTAAAAAAGGTTGCTTATATTAACATGTAATAAACTTACTACCTATTTTAAATTAATTAATATACATCTAAAAATTTAATTCCTACAATTATATATATTGATAGGTGTAATCCACATAAGCAAAAATTCTTTGGAATCCTTAATCATTTTCAAGAGTGTAAATGGGTCTTGAGAAAAAAAAAGTTTGACAACCCCTGGTCTACAATAAATCTTTTAACAGATTGGGTGATCTGGGTATTATGATCCCATGAATTTTCATAGAGTTTAGTACATGGTTAAGTCTCTCAATGAATGCTTACTCATCCATTCTTTAACAAATACTTGAGTGCCTTCTGTATGTGTATGTGTATATATATATACACACAGACCAGTGGTAGGCCAGGTTCTGGCTCACTGCAATTAAATTCAAAATAGCCCCTGCCCTAAGTCATTTATTTGATAAGTATGTTTTTAAGCTTCAGTCTAGCAAGATACATAAAGCTGAAAAAATAAACCTTTAAAACTTGCAATGAGGAGTCTGAAGGAAAAAACAGGCAGCTGCAATGAGGTGGAGAGGAGGGTGGGTGTTTGTATGGTGGTTAAATAGAGCAGTCAGGGAAGGCTTCTCTGAGGAAGAGACACTAAAACTAAACTGTGAGAAAGAGCTAGCCCTGGGAAGAGCAAAGGGGGAATATTCTAGACAGATAAACTAGCAATATACAAAGATTAAAAAGGAAAAAAACATAGAACAGACATCAGAATGCCTGGAGGATAGCAAGAAGGGAGTAGAGGGGAGTAAAATGAGTTTTACAGGTGTGCAAAAGCCAGTTCTTTAGGAACTGGAGGCCAAGATAAAGATCTTGAATTTGATCCAAAAGGTGATATGGAGTCATTAAAGATGTTTAAATAAGGTCTGACATAATCCACTGAAAGATGATTCATGTTGCTGTGTGGAGAACTAGGGGACTAGAGATTGAAAAGAGAGAAGGTCCGTAGACCAGTTAGGAGGCAGCTGTCTAGGCAGGATGACAGTACTCTGAACCAGCAGGATGGCAGTGGAGATAAGGAGAAGTGGACAAATACAACAGGTGTTTTGGAGACAGAATAGACAAACTCTGCTGATAATTTGTGTATTTGTGGCAAAGGGAAAAAAACATCGCAAATGATTCCTATATTTTTGGTTTGAGCAGCTGGGTAGATGGAAGTGTTAGTTAGTGAGTTGTTGAGTCAGGTTTGGGCAGGGGAAGAGCAGAAAGTCCAGAGCTCTCTTTTTGATGTGTTACATTTGAAATGCTTACCCTCAAGCAAGCGGAGATGTTGAGTTAGGTACTCTGGAGAGGTCTGCTAGAGCTCTGACTCTGGAAGTTTTCCACACAGAGCTGTGAAGTGAACACTGTACTCTACAAAAATAAATTCAAAAATATGTTCTTCTGCATTTAGTACTCTTGCATATATGTATATATTCAGTACTCTTGCATATTCAGAGCTGGATAGGTAATTACCTTAGTATACAAATTTGTATACAGTTCCTCAGTAATGAAAATCTAACCAATTTTCTTTGAGAGTGAACTTAATTTTTTAACCCCCTCTAGGAATTTCACGACAACAGAAAACCAAATATTCACATAAAGGCAACCAACTCTATCACAAAAACTGCTTCTAAATTCAATCAACTATCTTATGTATAGTTATTAAACAGTTAACTATATATAAGATTAAAGACCGGCAAAGGAGAACCCTGTCACAAATCTGATGTTAACAGAGAAAAATTCAGTGTCAAATCTGGCTGATGGTGTTAAGATTCAGAACTATGAGTTTCTGTAAGCCAGGAAGGATCGACTACCCACAGTTCTGCTCACACACCCCTGTCCAAGAGGGCACCAGGTGCCTTCTCTCACAGGAATCAGAACCACTCAAGAGTCAAGTTATCACATGCCACACAAAATACTTATTTAAAAAATACAAGGTTATTCACATACTTTTTTCTCATATTGGTTTGCCAGGCAGAAAGCTCTAATCCTGGACTGGCAAGATGGTAGACACTCATTTATTCAACCATTCAATAAACAGGTTTTATCAAACACATCCAGACACTAGGGATAAAGTGATAAAGGAGATGCAGTTAGTGCTTTCACTGGGGTATATGGTTCGCAGATGACACCAAACAGTCATGAACAGCCACAATGACAAGCAGCAAATGAGGTGACAACACACGCTGCTGGAAGCATGTGTGTCAGGGAGTCTGGCCTAGGCCGGGCGCTGAGGAAGAGCACTGCGTGTCTGATGAGCAGCGTGCACGAAGCTTAGGAGGCAGGCAGGAGCACGGAGGGCCGTGCAGCTAGGAAACACACTGGCTTAGGGCGGAGGAGGGAAGAGAAGTTGGACCGTGCAAGGCCTTGGAGGCCACTTAAGGACTGGAGATCCCTGACGATCACAATCTCTAGCTTACCACAAAAATTCCCCCCGGGGGGACCAGCCAGCACTCAGATCTCACTCAAGTCTCCCCAAAAGTGGCATGATTTCCACACACACTCACATGTCAACACCTCAGGATGTGATGAGAATGGTATGCAGAGGTGATCTGGCTTCTACAATGCAGATTGTCAGGCCAGGAGAGAACACACCCTCTTATCTGGTTCATTTTGCCAAAGGCCCACCAAACTAAATCTGAAGAGAATAGGAAAAAGACCATCATTGACATAAAAGTAAAACATGAATCAGAAAGCAGGAAAACAGCTGGAGATTAGAGAAACATTTTATAAACTCTACATATTTCACATAATAGAAACTTCCATAGCCATTAAAAAAAAAAAGGACGAGAAATACCTATGGAATGACCTCCGACACACACTGTTAAGTGACAGTCAGGGGGCTGAACACGGAACACAATACGCTTCATTTGTCAGACAAAGAGGCAAACAATAAATACCTATATACTTTCTTCAATATACATGAAACAAGTTTGGAAGGAAAATACACAAAACTAGTGACGCTGGTTATCTACAGGGAGGGAAACCGGTGCTGAGAGAAGGGATGTGGGAAGGACATGTTCACTGTATACCCTTTCTCCCTTTTGAATTTTGAGCCACACAAATAAATTATGCATTAAAAGTTAAAGCAAACATGTTAATATTAACCAAGGTTTTAAACAAATGGTATGAAAATTTTAATGAAAATGAACATTGTCAAGGAAAATGCTGCTGCTGCTGCTAAGTCGATTCAGTTGTGTCTGACTCTGTGCGACCCCATTGACGGCAGCCCACCAGGCTCCTCTGTCCACGGGATTCTCTAGGCAAGAATACTGGAGCGGGCTGCCATTTTCCTTCTCCAATGCATGCATGCATGGTAAGTCACTTCAGTCATGTCCGACTCTGTGCGACCCTATAGACAGCAGCCCTCCAGGCTCCTCTGTCCACGGGATTCTCTAGGCAAGAATACTGGAGTGGTTTGCCATTTCCTTCTCCAGTCAAGGAAAATAAGAACTACTAAAACTGACTACCAAAGGAATAGGAAAAAAATTAGGAGAAATCTTCTTACAAGTAATTCCTATGCACTAAGACTCTCTACTTCATAATTTCTATGCGAAGAGTTGACTCATTGGAAAAGACCCTGATGCTGGGAAAGACTGAAGTCAAAACGAGAAGGGGTGGCAGAGGATGAGTTAGATGGCATCACCAACTCAATGGACATGAATTTGAGCAAACTGGGAGGTCGTGAAGGATAGGGAAGCCTGGCGTGGTGTATAATCCATGGGGTCGGAAAGAGTCGGACGTGACGGAGCGACTGAACAAGACTCTCTACAACACTTTAATAGCCTAGCACAACGATTTTCAATCTCACAGTCTCTGAGATTAAAAACTAATATTTATTTAGCACTTCCTGTATGCAGGATACCGCACAAAACATTGTTATGTATTTGCAGCTCCTCCTTATTGAGATATAGGTGACCTCATGACCTGTTTTACATGTGAGCAAAGTGAAGGTCATGGAGTCTTACTCCAGCTTCTTCCAAAGCCAGCAAATGACTGCAGAGTCAGACTTCAACCACTGTGCTAATATAATTTTATGCTAAAAAGTTGGAAAACCTTAAAGGAATGCATCACTTTCTAGGGAAGCAGAAACTATTTGAAATCTCAGTTTGACTGGACCTGTCCTTTAAATGCTCAAGGAGCAAATTATTCTTAGTTTGTACACATTGTTCCAGAGCTTTAAAAAAGACAGAAGGCTTGCCAGTTTATTCAGCTAAATTAGAAGAGTGGCCTCCAAGAACAAATTTTTTTACAATAAAATGGCTATCTTGTATGAGGCATTTGCTCTATGTCAAGTTTTAGGAGTCAAGTTCTTTAAGAATGATCTGGGTGCTGCTTGGAAAACAGTCTGACAGGTCCCTAAGCGGTTAAACAGTTACCAAAAGACCCAGAAATTCCTTTTCTGGGTGAAATGAAAACATATATTCACATAACATCTTGCACATGAATGTTCACAGTAGCAGTATCACAAGAGTGATACTGAAGTTTCCACTTCAAAAAGTGGAAATAACTGCCCATCATTTGATGGACCCACTGTTTGATAAATGGGTAGATAAAAGGTGGTATATCCATACAACAGAGTATTTGGCAATAAAAAATGAAGTACTGGTACATGCTACAGCATTGATGAACTTTGAAAACATTACGCTAAATGAAAGGAAACCGTCATAAAGGCCCACAATATCGTAGGATTCCATTTATATGAAATGCCCAGAATAGGCACAGACAGAAAGTAGATTAACAGTTGCCTAGGGCTAGGGCAGAGGGGAATGAAGAGTGAGGATTTCTTTTTAGGGTAATGAAAATGTTTTAAAATTGATTTTGATTATGGTTGCACAATTCTGAATGTATTAAATACCAGTGAAGTGGGTGAACCTTATGGTAGTGAATTAATTACATCTAGATGAAACTGTTACTTAAAAATATGCATCTGGGTGAGTGCTCCCAATAATCTTAATGAAACTAGAACTAATATACTTGTTTTATAGATGGGAAATCTGTAGCTCAGAGAGGATGACATTTACTCAAGTTCATAATCTGGTTCAAAGAGTCAAGACTCAAACCTAGGTCTTTCTGTCTACAGTGCTCTCTACTTCCCAACAGAATTCTATGCAAATAAAGTGTGAATCTTCAAGAAATGGCCCCCTTGTTGAGAAACATAAACTCGTGGCTAACAGGTTCACAAGGGCAATCTCCTAAGAACAAAAAATTCCTACAATATTATTAAACATTCCAAACCTAGAGTGAGAGAGAGAAGGCTGCCCATTAAAAAACCTAGCAAGTGGTTTTCCATCTCAAATAGGTCTGACTTTAATAAGAGTGCCCTGGAGGACAACAAAAGTAATAGCTGTCATTCATTAAACTTTTACAACAGGCAAGGCCTGGCACCAAGCACTTTATATGCACTGGTATGTTTAATCTTTACAGCAACTCTGTGAAATAGATAGTATTATTATCCAAGTTTCATAGATCAGAAGTGAGCTGTGGGAGGTGGGTAGCTTGTCCCAGGTCACATGCTAGTAGATGGTAGTCAGGAATCAAATCCAGATCTTCAAGACACCCAAGCTCTCACCACCGAATATACTTCTGTGCTATGAAGTTTGAAAGCCATAATGAAGTGGATCATTCTTGAGAGGAAGGCAGATAATAAAAACTTGGCAAATGTCAAGGGAGCGTGTTCTTCAGAAACTGCCCTAGGCCCTTGCCATTTACCAGCAGCTTTCTTCTCACTCCAAGGAACAAATCCTATGCTTTATAAATTGTACTATTTCAGAGGAAAGAGGCAAAAGTCTTTCATTTTAACAACACAGCACAGGAGTTTTTAACCCCAAATACATCTTATTGTGAAATAGTAACCGCTAATATTAATTGAGAATTTATATGTTCAGAAATTTCTGTTTCATTAAGTGTTAGCTTACTTAATATTCAAGACAATTGTCTGAAGTGGGTACTGTTATAATCTCTACCTTAGGGATTAGTTAAGAGAGGCACAGAGGTTGGGTGACCAGTGCAAAGTCACACGGCTAATAAACAGCCAGGATTGAAACCCAGGTCATCTAGCTCCAGCCTCTAGCACATATTCCACTTGACGGATTCTCAAAAAATAGAGCTGACTGAGCTAGTATGTGATTCATTAGACGCCCAGCATTATGCACAACACAATATGTATTGTATCAGCCTAACAACTTGAGGAGGCACATATGTTAGCAGAATACCTATGTGCCAGATGAGGAACATGAGGCTTAGAGTGCTGGTTAGCTTGCCCAAATACATCCAGTTAATACAAATCAGAAACGAGTCTTTTTTACTCCGTATCATACCACTATTCATTACGTCAGGCCAAATTTGGACACAAAATAGTTGAATGAAGTAGTTAACTGATTGGAAAAAATCAAAATAATACTTTGTGACACATGAAAATGGTATGCAATCCAAATTTCAGTGTTCATAAACACAGTTTTATTGGACACAGCCACATCTATGCTGACATACTCCCCATGGCAGCTTTCACACTACAGTGGCTCAGCTAAGTAATTCTGAAAGATACCACATATCCCACAAAGCCTGACATATTTACTGTTTGGCCCTTAACAGAAAAGATTTATGGATCCTCATTCTTTTTGGTATTAAAACTCTTAGTGAAAAATGGAGGGGGAGTATATAAAAAGTACTCCCTCAAAGGAAGAAAAAGCATGCCTTTAAAGGGTGACTGGAGTAGGAATGGAAACTTCCTTCCAAACTTTCAAGGAACAAATTTCTATTTTCCATAATGCATTCCAAGGCCTCAAAAACAGTGGAGGATGTCCCAGTTCCTTTTAATGACTGGTTCATAAAGGTTTACAATCCCTAAACTGTTTTAATTGGAAAGAACTCTGCATAATGAAAATAACAACAGCTGACAGTCACAGAACTTTCCCTACGATTCCAGGTGCTTTGCTAAATACAAGATTTCCATCTAATCCTCAACCAGGGAAAGCAGGGTACCATTGTTATCCAATTCTGTGGATGAATTGGAGACTCAGGAGGTTAAGCACATTGCCCAAGGTGCTAAAGTTGATGAGAGCTCAGGCCTCTAACCCTTGCTTCTGTCTTCAGAGTCCTCACTCTTAACAGGACACCATTTAATTTTAACCTGGTCTGCAAATATTGAGGAAATGCACACTTTCCTGAGGGGAAAGAAAAAAAAGTACCAAAACTACGAAAATAAACTTGGTTGGGGGAGTGGGGGAGAGTATATAGAAGCTTCCCACCAACTCCCAGGGCTTCCTGGCGACCCGTACGATAAAGAATCTGCCTGCAGTGCAGGAGACCAGGGTTCGATCCCTGGGTTAGGAAGATCCCCTGGAAAAGGGCATGGCAATCCACTTCAACCTTCTTGCCGGGATAATTCTATGGACAGAAGAGCCTTGGCAGGCTACAATCTATGGGGTTGCAGAGTCAGCCACAACTGAGTGACTTTCACTACCACTACCGGCTCCCAGGGAACAAATAATTATGTGCCACAAATTGATTTGAGGGTGTGGAGAGCAGGGAGCCCTCCCACACTGTTGGTAGGAATGTAAATTGGTACAGCCACTAAGGAGAACAGCATAGCGATTTCTTTAAAAATTAAAAACAGAGCTACCATATAATCCTACAATCCCACTCCTCGGCATGTATCTGGAGAAAACATATGGTCCAAAAGGATACCTGCACCCCCAGCACCCACAGCGTTCACTGCAGCACTGTCTACAACAGCTAAGACATGGAAGCAACCTAAATGTCCACCCAGAAATGAACAGATGAAGAAAATGTGGTGCGTATATGCAATGGAATATCACTCAGCCGTTAAAAAATAAAATAATGTCATTTGCAACAAATGGGTGGACCTAGAGATTGTCATACGGAGGGAAGTAACTCAGAGGAGGAGAACCATCATCTATCTTCTATGTGGACTCTAAAAAATAAAATAAAATTACAAACAAGCTTACCTACAAAACAGACACAGAGAAGGAATTTATGGTTACCAGTAGGGAAGTCAGGGGGTCAGGGATAGTTAAGGATTAACATTTACGCATTACTATATTTAAAACCGATAATCAACAAGGACCTACTGCACAGCACAGGGAGCTCTGCTCAATATCATGGAACAACCGAAATGGGGAAAGACTTTGAAAAAGAATAGGTACATGTGTCTGTATAACTGAATCACTCTGCTGTACACCTAAAACTAACACAACATTGTTAATGACTATACTCCAATAGAAAATAAAAAGTTAAAAAGAAAAAGGCTTCTCCACCAATGTTATACCCTAGCTGAGCAGGTTGCAATAGCACCCATCTGTTGACTCTCGAAAGGAATCCCTGTAAGATAAGGAGAGTTAACATTTTCAGCTGGACTGTGTCAGGGCACTCACTAGTCTAAGGCTTTCTATGCAGTAATTCATCTAACCCAGGAAAGATTATTTCCTGCAAACTGAGACCCACAGAGACTAAATGGCTGTTCAAAGTCTCACAACGAACAAATTAGAAAAACTGGCCCCAAAGCCAAGTCAGGCAGCAAACAAAGTCAGCATCCTCGACAGATTCCCTACCTAAGGAATCTCAAAACCCTAATCAAACATGTTCGACCCAGGAAAAAGAGAAATGGGAAACACGGAGCCAAACTTATGGCAGGGGTTGTGGGGGCAATGGCATTCCTATAGTGCCCAGTCAGCTGTCCTCACAAATTACCTAAACTCCCAGCAGAGCAGTTCTGAACCGAAAGCATCTGACTTCCCAACTCTTGATAAAGAGACTTCAAACGCCTTACGGTAAGTTTCAGAAGCCAGCCGCAAAATACCACATACTGTACCATTTCATCTTCATGAAACTTCCAGAAAAGGGAAATCTAAAGAGACAACGTAAACTCATGGTTCCTCAGTGGTAGGAGCCACCACGGACTGCAAATGGGCGGGACCGAATTTTGAGGGGTGATAGAAATGTTCTAAAGCTTGCAGCGGGGCCTGCACAACTCCTTAGAAAAGTGAAAGTCGCTCAATTGTGTCCATCTCTTTGCGACCCCATGGACTGTATAGGCCATGGAATTCTCCAGGCCAGAATACTGGAGGGGGGTAGCCTTTCCCTTCTCCAGGGAATCTTCCCAACAGAGCCGTCGACCAGGTCTCCCGCTGTGCGGGCGGATTCTTTACCAGCTGAGCCACCAGGGAAGCCCGGCACAACTCCTTAATTGTGCTTTAAAATAAAAGAAATTTAAAAAAAAGTTGAGTTGAACACTTACAGTGTTACCCACTGTACGTTTTAAGGTACGTAAATTTATGTCTCAAAAGAGCTGTTTAAAAGACAAGAGGCTGGCTGTTCCGACAACCGATTCCTAGTCGAAGGCAGTTTCCTAGGCTCAAAGCCTCCTCTATTCAAGTCAGTGGTAGTCACGGGAAAGCCCACGTTCAGAGAGAACCCGCGGGTGCAAGAGAGGCCGGGAGCGGGCCCCGCACTTCGGGAGCCCTTCCTGGAAGGGTTCTCGCTGTTTCAGGACACCTGGCGGCGAGGCTGGGGGTCTTCGGCGGGCCCGGCCAAGCAGCAGCCCCGCAGCGCCGAGGCAACGGGAACTGAGGCTGTGCGGGCACCGCGGAACGCCTCACTCCCGACGGCCTGAGTCCAGCGCGGGGCCTGACGAGGACGCCCGCAGAGGCTCCGCACGGGAGGGAAAGCCGACGTCCCGAGGGGCTCGGCGACCCGAGCCCGCGACCTCGGAGCCTCCCGAGGGGCTCGGCGACCCGAGCCCGCNACTGAGGCTGTGCGGGCACCGCGGAACGCCTCACTCCCGACGGCCTGAGTCCAGCGCGGGGCCTGACGAGGACGCCCGCAGAGGCTCCGCACGGGAGGGAAAGCCGACGTCCCGAGGGGCTCGGCGACCCGAGCCCGCGACCTCGGAGCCTCCCGAGGGGCTCGGCGACCCGAGCCCGCGACCTCGGAGCCCCGAACGGCCAGGATGGGGACGGGTCGCCTCCCGCGACGGCTCAACACGGTGCCAGGGCGCCGAGGGCCCGCGCGCCCGCGCCCTGGGCCGGCTTTGCCGCTGGGCCCACGCCGGGGCGTCGCACTTTCCGCCGTTCTCCCTCCGGTGTGGACTAGGCGCCCGACCCCTCGGGAGAGAACGGACAGAAGGATCACGCCCTCCATCGTCTGC
Organism: Oreotragus oreotragus; assembly: GCA_006410675.1. Taxonomy (NCBI): domain Eukaryota; kingdom Metazoa; phylum Chordata; class Mammalia; order Artiodactyla; family Bovidae; genus Oreotragus; species Oreotragus oreotragus. The sequence goes on from SJYX01005739.1 coordinate 116,304, forward strand.
AGCCCTCGACTCGCAGGCCTCTAAGCCGAGCCCGTGTCCCTGAGGGGCACCGGCGGGCGGCCCGGCAGCAGGCGTCGCGCTGGTCAGCGAGTCGGAACGCAGAGCGCAGGCGCGCCGTGCGGGGCCCAGCGCAAGGGCGCCTGGGAAACCGCGCGGAAAGCGAGCCGGGCCCTGCCCTCAAGGAGCGCTGCCGGGAGCCGGAGCAGCCGCGACGCGCGCGCGGGCGTCCGTCAGCTCTACCCGGGCCGCCCGTGGCAGGGCTGGGGAAANTGCGGGGCCCAGCGCAAGGGCGCCTGGGAAGCCGCGCGGAAAGCGAGCCGGGCCCTGCCCTCAAGGAGCGCTGCCGGGAGCCGGAGCAGCCGCGACGCGCGCGCGGGCGTCCGTCAGCTCTACCCGGGCCGCCCGTGGCAGGGCTGGGGAAATGCGTGTTCAGACACGGTGCTTTTATGTCATGATCGAGACAGTGAGGTCATCTTTTGTCAGTGAATTTCAACTTCAGAATTCCGTGAGGTTGTACTTTGGACTGTTCACTATGTTCTGGGGAAGAGAGTCTGTGACCAGAATGAAAACTCTGAGAGGGCAGGCACGCGTCCGTGCAAGCACTCAGGGTACCAGGCGCAGAATGCGTGCTCAGTGAATAGGCTTCAGATCGCTGAAGTCTGTGAAGAGCGTTTTTGTTGTTTTCCTCACCAAGTCGTGTCTGACTCTTGCGACCCGGTGGACTGGAGCCCGCCAGGCTCCTCTGTCCATGAGGCTTCCCAGGCAAGAATACTGGAGTGGGCTGCCATTTCCGTCTCCAGGGCATCTTCCCGACCCAGGGATCGAACACGTGACTCCTGCGTTAGCACACTGAGCCACCTGGGAAGCTCTTAAAAGGGCACGCTGCACCAGAAGTTAAGAGCTCCTGGTAAGTGGACCAGCCGCTAGCTTGGCTGATAAAACCAAATGTTCATTTGTTAAAAAGTAGTCTAGTGTGTGAAGTAGGGTTGCATGATACAGCAATGAAAATTACAGGATATCCCAGTTAAATTTGAATTCTAAATAAATGACAGCTTTTTAGCATTCGTGTTGTCCCATACTGGATTTTCTATATTTTATCTGCCGCCCCAGTGAGAAGGCGAGAAGGCAATGTGTTAAGGTGGAGAGGGAAGATGATTTCATTCCTCCTAGAAAGAGAACTGGAGAAGGAAAAAAGAAAAAAAAAAAAAAAGACACCTGGAATTAATAAATAAATGCCTCCAATGATGAAGCAGACCTAAGTCTGTGCTTGAGAAACTTTGATTTAAAGTCCACCTAGCCCTATGCTAAGGATTCTATTTACATTATCATAATTGAGTCCTCTGCAGTAGGATAATTACTATTTTTATTTTACAAATGAAGAAAGAGGCTCCGAGATAGGAGGTGGCTTGCCCAAGTTGCCATATTTTCATTCAGACACCCCAAAAATAGTTACTGAGAATATTTTTGTGTGCTGTTCTGGTATTTTTATTCCACACACAGGCTGCCTCCTGAACTTGAAAATTTCAGTCTCTGCTCACTGCTTAGGCGCCTTCTCCTTACCCACCCCAGCTGCTGTTTCCATGGTAACCGACCCTACTCTGCCTCTATTGCTAACTAGAGCTAAGAGCTCTTGAAGGGGAACAAGAGGAACCGGTGACGTCAGTGTAACCTGCCTAAGGACTGGGAGGAGTGCCTGGAGCCTTAAAGCTGCCTCTTTCAGTGGTTTGTGCTAGATGCCTGTATGTGTTAAAATCTGTCGTGGTGACCACGTGAACCTCTGTAGACTCCGTGGAGTCACAGACTGTCAGTTCATAAGCTGCTGCGAGCACCAGTGACATTAACATTTTGCATGCTTAATACTTATTAGTTCATTTAGTCTATCACTCAGTCAGTGATGGTCTGCAGAGAGCTGACTTCCTGTGTGTGCTGAATGCTAAAGGTACTACTGCTGTTAATACTTATAGTCTCTATTGCCCTGTTCCTTAGAGTCCATCAGGAGACATACTTATTTATTTGTTTATTTTTTATGATTTTTAATTGACACATCTTTGATATACAATATTATGTTACAAGTATACAATATAGTTATTCGGAATTTTTTAAAGTTATACTCCATTTATAGTTATTATAAACTATTGACTATATTTGCTATGTTATACAGTGTATCCTTGTAGGTTAGTTTATATGTAATAGTCTGTACCTCTTAATCCCCTGCCCCCATCTCTCCCTTCTCTGCTTCCTTCTCTCCTTTGGTAGCCACTAGTTCTTTCTCTACAAGTCTGCACAACTGAATACGTTGTGTTCACTAGTTTGTTGCATTTTTTAGATTCCACATACAAGCAATACCACACAGTATTAGTCTTCCTCTGTCTGACATTTCCCTTAGCATAGTCCCTCCCAAGTCCATCCATGTTGTTGCAAATGGCAAAATTTCATTCTTTCTTGTGGCTCAGTAGAATTCCACTGTATATATGTAGCACATATTCCTTATCCGTTCCTCTGCTGATGGACACTTGGGTTGTTTCCATATCTTGCTAGTGTAAATAGTGCTGCTGTGAACATTGAGGTACATGTACCTTTTCAAATCAGTGTTTTCATTTTTTTTTTCAGATACGTACCCAGGAGTGGAATTGCTTAGGCAGATGGTAGTTCTGTTTTTAGCTGTTTTTGAGAAACCTCTGCACTGTTTTCCATAGTACCTGTGCCAATTTACTTTCCCGCCAGCAGTGTACAGAGATCCCTTATAGCCTCACCAACATTTGTTTGTGTTGTTATTTATTTGTTCCCTTTGTTATTGTGTTATTTATTTGTTCACCACTGTATTCTGAGAGCCCATTGTGTGTGAGACATATTAGAGTCTGGGGGAAACAGAGTGAGTTTTAAAAGTAAAACAAAATGCTGCGCTGCATGGTAATGAGCCTCATAGGTTTGAGGTCAGGTATTAAACGTAATCACAAGCGCGGCGAATACTTACTAAGTGCCTCCTGTGGCGCCAGGCACTATTTCAGACAAAGGGACTGTAGCAATGAACAAAACAGACTTTGTGTCTGTCCTCATGGAGTCTACCTTATGGTGCACAGAGAAGAAATATATGGAAGTGAATCATTTAGTGTCTTTCATTTACAGCATTAGAGAAGGAAAGTGGCAGCCCACCCCAGTATTCTTGCCTGAAGAATTCCAGGGACAGAGGACCCTGGCAGGCTATAGTCCATGGAGTTGCAAAGAGCTGGATGTGACTTAGTAACAGCGGCAACAACAACAGTTACAACATACAGAATAGTCAGCTCAAATCGACTTAAATAGAGAGGAGAATTTATTGGCCTAACTAATTGACAATGCCAGAGATATAGGTGGGCTGCTGTGTTTGGAAACATGGTTTCTATTATTCTTGCAAATCTCTGTGGTTTTTCTGCCCAGTATTCCCCCCCCAACCCCGTTTCTTGCCACAGAGGCCTTTTCTATGGAGAACTGGTGAGGGTTTGAGCCAAACCTTGTCACACGCTGTTCTGTGGCTGTTCCCACCGTGATTGGTTCAGGAATGAGCGTGCGACTCCAGGTGAGGCATTCGGAGATACTCCTGTAAGGAATGATAGCTCTTTGCTAGGATGCTAAACTGGTCCTGTCTGCCTGTTAGGGACAAAAGCAAGAGTCAGAGCCTCCCACTGCCTCTTCGGATATGTAGAGGGGTAAGGTATGTAATGGACTTAGCACGAAGTGGGCTCTCAGCACCTGTCAGCTAGCGTTGAGGGTGAGTTACAAAGGGACAGTGAGAAGAAAGTCTTTGAAGGGACCGGCAGCTCATGAGTTTGTAGACCATTTCACAATACAGTCAGTCAGGTTTCTTGGAGTGCCTGCTATTGTTCAGTGTCTAAGTCATGTCAGACTCTGCGACCCCGTGCACTGCAGCACCCCAGACTTGCCTGGCCTTCACTATCTCCCAGAGTTTGCTCGGACTCATGTCCATTGAGTCAGTGACTCCATTTAACCATCTCGTCCTCTGCCGCCTCCTTCTCTTCCTGCCCTCAATCATTCCCAGCATCAGGGTCTTTTCCAGTGAGTCAGCTCTTCCCATCAGGTGGCCAAAATATTGGAGCTTCAGCATCAGTCCTGCCAATGAATATTCATGATTGATTTCCTTTAGGATGGACTGGTTTGATCTCCTTGCTGTTTAAGGGACTCTCAGCTGTCTTCTCCAGCACCACAGTTCAAAAGCATGAGTTCTTTGGTGCTCAGCCTTCTTTATGGTCCAGTTTTCACTCTCATATATGACTGCTGGGAAAACCATAGCTCTGACTATGTGCACCTTTGCTGGCGAAGTGATGTCTGCTTTTTAATACACTGCCTAGGTTTGTCATAGCTTCTCTTCCAAGGAGGAAGCATCTCTTAGTTTCATGGCTGCAGTCACCGTTGGCAGTGATTTTGGAGCCCAAGAAAATAAAGTCTGCCACTGTTTGCATTCTTCCCCTCCATGTATGAGTGCTGCCCTGTAATACTTGCCTTTCTCCGACTTGTTTTTCTTGATGTGACTGATCACCTCTAGGTCCATCCATGTCGCTGCAGTTGGCGTTGTTTCTTCTTTTCAATGGCAGAGTAATATTCCACTGCACATATGCACCACCCCTTTGCCCATTCATCTGTCAGTGGACACTCAGATTGCTTCCATGCCTTGGTTGGTATGAGGAGTGCTGCTGTGAACCCTGGGGTGCACGGACCTTTTCAAATTAGAGTTTTTGTCTTTTCCAGGCATACGCCCAGGGGTTGGATTGCGGGATCAAATGGTAGCTGTTTTTAGTTTTTTAAGGGATCGCCTTACTGTTCTCAGTCGTGGCTGCACCAAATTACATTCCCACCAACAGTTTAGGAGGGTTCCTTTCTCTCCGCAACCCCTCCAGCATGTATTGTCTGTGGACTTCTTGATTACGGCCATTCTGGCCTGTGTGAGGTGGTAGTGCATTGTGCTTTTGACTGGCATTTCCCTAATAATTCGTGTTATTGAATGGCTCTTCACGTGCCTGTTGGCCATATATATCTCCCATGGGGGAAATGTCGAGGTCTTCTGCTCAGTTTTTGATTTGTTTGTTGTTGTTGTTTTTGATAATTGAGTTGTAAGCTGTTTGTATACTTTGAAAAGTAAGCCCGTATCAGTTGCATCATTTGCAAGTATCTTCTCCCGTTCTGTAGGTTGTCTTTTTGTTCTGTTTATGGCTTCCTTTGCTGTGCAAAAGCTTTTTTAAGTTTGATTAGGGCCTATTTGTTTATTTTTGCTTCTATTTCTTTCACCTTGGGAGACTGGTCTAAGAAAATATTGCTACAGTTTATGTGAATGACTGTTTTGCCTGTGTTTTCCATTAAAATGAAAATCTGACTGTGTTTTCCTCTACCTAAAATCCTCAAAAAGAGTCCTACAGCTTTTTAGCCGAAGACCCAGCTCCTCACGAAGGCTTGCATGGAGTGGAGACTCCAGGCTCTTTTTGGAAGGTCCAGGGGGTGGCATTTGGCTTAAAAATAGGTGAATGCAGGGCGTGCCTGAATATGTCTGGAAGCTCCCCTTGCATCACTGTGAATGACTACGTCATATTACTATTCGAGAAGCCAATGTTCCTCAATACATGCTTAGGTTTTGAGGGTGTGTGCATGCGCCAGTGTGTGCGTGTGAGTACAGACGTAGTGAGGTGACAAACAGTAGCACTGAACACGGGGCTTCCCTAGTGGCTCAGTGGTAGAGAAGCCGCCTGCCAGTGCAAGGGTCAGGAGCTCGATCCCTGAGCTGGGAAGCCCCCCAACACTGCAGCATGCCAGGCTTCCCTGTCCTTCACTATCTCTTGAAGCTTGCTCAGATTCATGTCCCTGGAGTCGGTGATTCCATCCAACCATCTCATCCTCTGTCGTCCCCTTCTCCTCCTGCTCTCAATCTTGCCCAGCGTCAGAGCCTTTTCCAATGACCCGGTTCTTCGCATCAGGTAGTCAAAGTACTGGAGCTTCAACTTTAGCATCAGTGCTTCGAGTGAATATTCAGGGTTGATTTCCTTTAGGATGGACTGATTTGATCTCCCTCCAGTCCAAGGGACTCTCAAGAGTCTTCTCCAACACCACAGTTCAAAAGCATCAATCCTTTGGTGCTCAGCCTCCTTTATGAGCAATTCAGATCATCTTCCTGTTCTCATGGAGCCGACAATCTTGGGGACCACCACCATCCTGCAAGTGGAGTGTTGGAGAGTTCCCACAAGCTTCGGAAAAGATAGCCAAGAGAAGCAGGCCACCAACCAGCATCCGTTAGAAACCCACTCAGCCGCTCCACAGTGGCTCGCCTCAGGGAACGTGCTTTTGCAAGCCAAACAATCCATGTCAGCACTCTACCCTGCAATCTCAGCCAGTGAAAGAGCCCATCAAGGGTGGACTCACTCTGGTAAACACGCCTCCGGGTGCCAGCCAGTCAGTAGGGATCTCACCTGAGAGACCACAGTCCTACAGATGGCATGAAGCTGTTGATGCCTCCAAAGGTCCGCCACCCTCCCAGCGCCAAACCCTGCATGAGATCAGTCCATCCAGGACAGAGAGACTGCCTGACTAGCAGAGCTCTCCCTCCTTAGGGGAAAAAATAAATCTGGCACTGTCCTTTTATTTATTTTTTTTACCTTTTTGTTTTATATTGGAGTGTAGCTGCTTAACAATATTGCGATAATTTAAAGTGGATAGCAAAGGGACTCAGCCATACATGCACATGTACCCACTCTCCCCCAAACTCCCCTGTCATCCAGGCTGCCACATGACCCTGAGCAGAGTTCCCTGTGCTGTGGAGTAGGTCCTTGTTGCTTATCTGTTTTAAATATAGCCGTGTGTACAGGTCCATCCCAAGCTCCCTAACCATCCCTTCCCCTTGCGACTGTAAGTTCATTCTCAAAATCTGAGTCTCTGTCTGTTCTGTAGGCAGCTCTGTTTGCACCGATTCTTCTTGCATTCCACATAGCAGGGGTGTCGAACGATATTTCTCCTTCTCTGTCTGAGTGGCTCCCTCAGGGTGGCGGTCTCTAGAGCCATCCACGCTGTGGCCCCATTCCACTCTTTCTAATGGCTGGGTAACGTTCCACTGATCATGCGGGCCGCGTCTCCTCTATCCGTCCTCTGTCGGTGGGCGTTCACGTTGCCTCTGCGTCTCAGCTGTTGCAAACAGGGCTGCAGTGAGCGCTGGGGAGGCGCTGTGCCCTCATTTGGGGCATCAAGTTGTGTTAGTCTGCTAGCACCGCCGTAGCAGGGCAGCACAGGCCAGGGGGCTGCAACAGCAGCAGTGTGTCGTCTCACCACCCTGGAGACCAGAAATCTGGGATGAGGGTGTCGGGGGTGCAGGTCCCTCCCGCGGCCCCTCTCCATGGCGTCAGACGGCCACCTTCTCCTGGCAACCTCGCACGGTCTTCATCGCGCGTGCCCAGACCCCGTCCTCTGGTGAGGGTGCTGATGGCTGGATTAGGGCCCGCCCTAATGACCGCACCTTACTTTAACTCTCTGAAGACTGGAAAGACTAAATCTAGACTAACTCTCTGAAGACTGGAAAGCCTGTGGCTCAGGCACCATCTGAGCTCCTGGGGGCCGCGAGGAGCTCAGCGAATGAATTTTGGGGCACAGAGTTCCGCTCGCAACAACGTAGTAGCCTCGCTTGGCTGTTTTTGTTTTGTATTGTTTCTTTTTAAAGATTTTTTTGATGGGGACCACTGGGCTTCCCTGGTGGCTCAGCGGTAAAGAATCTGCCTGCAGTGCAGGAGACGTTGAGTTCAACCCTGGGGCCAGGAAGATCCCCGGAAGAGAGGAGTGGCAACCGCCTCCAGTGCTCTGGCCTGGAAAATGCCGTGGGCAGAGGAGCCTAGCCGGCTACAACAATCCACGGGGTTGCAACAGCCAGAGACAACCGAGGGACGCAACCACCACTGTTCTCGAGCTTGTTACAGTTCTGCTTCTGTTCTATGTTTTGGTTTTGGGGGCCGTGAGTCATGTAGGATCCGTTTCCCACCCTGGGATCAAACTCTCACTCCCTGCATCGTAAGGTGAGGTCTTAACCACTGGACCGCCAAGGAAGTCCCCGCACTGTGTGGGTTTTTTTTTTCTTTCTTTCTTTCTTTAAATATTTCTTTTGCACTAGGGTGGAGCCAGTCAACAAACAGTGTTGTGATTGTCTCAGGTGAGCAGCGAAGGGGCCCAGCCACCCATGTCCACGCGTCCGCTCTCCCACCGAGCCCCACGCCTGTCCAGGCCTCCCCGTGTTTTCACAGAGGCAGTGCACAGCCCACAGGCCTGGGAACGGGTGGCTCCCGCCTTCCCAAGCTCTCTGTGCTCTCCCAGGCTTTATTTGTTCCCTTTGTTATTGTGTTATTTATTTGTTCACCACTGTATTCTGAGAGCCCATTGTGTGTGAGACATATTAGAGTCTGGGGGAAACAGAGTGAGTTTTAAAAGTAAAACAAAATGCTGCGCTGCATGGTAATGAGCCTCATAGGTTTGAGGTCAGGTATTAAACGTAATCACAAGCGCGGCGAATACTTACTAAGTGCCTCCTGTGGCGCCAGGCACTATTTCAGACAAAGGGACTGTAGCAATGAACAAAACAGACTTTGTGTCTGTCCTCATGGAGTCTACCTTATGGTGCACAGAGAAGAAATATATGGAAGTGAATCATTTAGTGTCTTTCATTTACAGCATTAGAGAAGGAAAGTGGCAGCCCACCCCAGTATTCTTGCCTGAAGAATTCCAGGGACAGAGGACCCTGGCAGGCTATAGTCCATGGAGTTGCAAAGAGCTGGATGTGACTTAGTAACAGCGGCAACAACAACAGTTACAACATACAGAATAGTCAGCTCAAATCGACTTAAATAGAGAGGAGAATTTATTGGCCTAACTAATTGACAATGCCAGAGATATAGGTGGGCTGCTGTGTTTGGAAACATGGTTTCTATTATTCTTGCAAATCTCTGTGGTTTTTCTGCCCAGTATTCCCCCCCCAACCCCGTTTCTTGCCACAGAGGCCTTTTCTATGGAGAACTGGTGAGGGTTTGAGCCAAACCTTGTCACACGCTGTTCTGTGGCTGTTCCCACCGTGATTGGTTCAGGAATGAGCGTGCGACTCCAGGTGAGGCATTCGGAGATACTCCTGTAAGGAATGATAGCTCTTTGCTAGGATGCTAAACTGGTCCTGTCTGCCTGTTAGGGACAAAAGCAAGAGTCAGAGCCTCCCACTGCCTCTTCGGATATGTAGAGGGGTAAGGTATGTAATGGACTTAGCACGAAGTGGGCTCTCAGCACCTGTCAGCTAGCGTTGAGGGTGAGTTACAAAGGGACAGTGAGAAGAAAGTCTTTGAAGGGACCGGCAGCTCATGAGTTTGTAGACCATTTCACAATACAGTCAGTCAGGTTTCTTGGAGTGCCTGCTATTGTTCAGTGTCTAAGTCATGTCAGACTCTGCGACCCCGTGCACTGCAGCACCCCAGACTTGCCTGGCCTTCACTCTCTCCCAGAGTTTGCTCGGACTCATGTCCATTGAGTCAGTGACTCCATTTAACCATCTCGTCCTCTGCCGCCTCCTTCTCTTCCTGCCCTCAATCATTCCCAGCATCAGGGTCTTTTCCAGTGAGTTAGCTCTTCCCATCAGGTGGCCAAAGTATTGGAGCTTCAGCATCAGTCCTGCCAATGAATATTCATGATTGATTTCCTTTAGGATGGACTGGTTTGATCTCCTTGCTGTTTAAGGGACTCTTAGCTGTCTTCTCCAGCACCACAGTTCAAAAGCATGAGTTCTTTGGTGCTCAGCCTTCTTTATGGTCCAGTTTTCACTCTCATATATGACTGCTGGGAAAACCATAGCTCTGACTATGTGCACCTTTGCTGGCGAAGTGATGTCTGCTTTTTAATACACTGCCTAGGTTTGTCATAGCTTCTCTTCCAAGGAGGAAGCATCTCTTAGTTTCATGGCTGCAGTCACCGTTGGCAGTGATTTTGGAGCCCAAGAAAATAAAGTCTGCCACTGTTTGCATTCTTCCCCTCCATGTATGAGTGCTGCCCTGTAATACTTGCCTTTCTCCGACTTGTTTTTCTTGATGTGACTGATCACCTCTAGGTCCATCCATGTCGCTGCAGTTGGCGTTGTTTCTTCTTTTCAATGGCAGAGTAATATTCCACTGCACATATGCACCACCCCTTTGCCCATTCATCTGTCAGTGGACACTCAGATTGCTTCCATGCCTTGGTTGGTATGAGGAGTGCTGCTGTGAACCCTGGGGTGCACGGACCTTTTCAAATTAGAGTTTTTGTCTTTTCCAGGCATACGCCCAGGGGTTGGATTGCGGGATCAAATGGTAGCTGTTTTTAGTTTTTTAAGGGATCGCCTTACTGTTCTCAGTCGTGGCTGCACCAAATTACATTCCCACCAACAGTTTAGGAGGGTTCCTTTCTCTCCGCAACCCCTCCAGCATGTATTGTCTGTGGACTTCTTGATTACGGCCATTCTGGCCTGTGTGAGGTGGTAGTGCATTGTGCTTTTGACTGGCATTTCCCTAATAATTCGTGTTATTGAATGGCTCTTCACGTGCCTGTTGGCCATATATATCTCCCATGGGGGAAATGTCGAGGTCTTCTGCTCAGTTTTTGATTTGTTTGTTGTTGTTGTTTTTGATAATTGAGTTGTAAGCTGTTTGTATACTTTGAAAAGTAAGCCCGTATCAGTTGCATCATTTGCAAGTATCTTCTCCCGTTCTGTAGGTTGTCTTTTTGTTCTGTTTATGGCTTCCTTTGCTGTGCAAAAGCTTTTTTAAGTTTGATTAGGGCCTATTTGTTTATTTTTGCTTCTATTTCTTTCACCTTGGGAGACTGGTCTAAGAAAATATTGCTACAGTTTATGTGAATGACTGTTTTGCCTGTGTTTTCCATTAAAATGAAAATCTGACTGTGTTTTCCTCTACCTAAAATCCTCAAAAAGAGTCCTACAGCTTTTTAGCCGAAGACCCAGCTCCTCACGAAGGCTTGCATGGAGTGGAGACTCCAGGCTCTTTTTGGAAGGTCCAGGGGGTGGCATTTGGCTTAAAAATAGGTGAATGCAGGGCGTGCCTGAATATGTCTGGAAGCTCCCCTTGCATCACTGTGAATGACTACGTCATATTACTATTCGAGAAGCCAATGTTCCTCAATACATGCTTAGGTTTTGAGGGTGTGTGCATGCGCCAGTGTGTGCGTGTGAGTACAGACGTAGTGAGGTGACAAACAGTAGCACTGAACACGGGGCTTCCCTAGTGGCTCAGTGGTAGAGAAGCCGCCTGCCAGTGCAAGGGTTAGGAGCTCGATCCCTGAGCTGGGAAGCCCCCCAACACTGCAGCATGCCAGGCTTCCCTGTCCTTCACTATCTCTTGAAGCTTGCTCAGATTCATGTCCCTGGAGTCGGTGATTCCATCCAACCATCTCATCCTCTGTCGTCCCCTTCTCCTCCTGCTCTCAATCTTGCCCAGCGTCAGAGCCTTTTCCAATGACCCGGTTCTTCGCATCAGGTAGTCAAAGTACTGGAGCTTCAACTTTAGCATCAGTGCTTCGAGTGAATATTCAGGGTTGATTTCCTTTAGGATGGACTGATTTGATCTCCCTCCAGTCCAAGGGACTCTCAAGAGTCTTCTCCAACACCACAGTTCAAAAGCATCAATCCTTTGGTGCTCAGCCTCCTTTATGNCTGGAGCTTCAACTTTAGCATCAGTGCTTCGAGTGAATATTCAGGGTTGATTTCCTTTAGGATGGACTGATTTGATCTCCCTCCAGTCCAAGGGACTCTCAAGAGTCTTCTCCAACACCACAGTTCAAAAGCATCAATCCTTTGGTGCTCAGCCTCCTTTATGAGCAATTCAGATCATCTTCCTGTTCTCATGGAGCCGACAATCTTGGGGACCACCACCATCCTGCAAGTGGAGTGTTGGAGAGTTCCCACAAGCTTCGGAAAAGATAGCCAAGAGAAGCAGGCCACCAACCAGCATCCGTTAGAAACCCACTCAGCCGCTCCACAGTGGCTCGCCTCAGGGAACGTGCTTTTGCAAGCCAAACAATCCATGTCAGCACTCTACCCTGCAATCTCAGCCAGTGAAAGAGCCCATCAAGGGTGGACTCACTCTGGTAAACACGCCTCCGGGTGCCAGCCAGTCAGTAGGGATCTCACCTGAGAGACCACAGTCCTACAGATGGCATGAAGCTGTTGATGCCTCCAAAGGTCCGCCACCCTCCCAGCGCCAAACCCTGCATGAGATCAGTCCATCCAGGACAGAGAGACTGCCTGACTAGCAGAGCTCTCCCTCCTGAGGGGAAAAAATAAATCTGGCACTGTCCTTTTATTTATTTTTTTTACCTTTTTGTTTTATATTGGAGTGTAGCTGCTTAACAATATTGCGATAATTTAAAGTGGATAGCAAAGGGACTCAGCCATACATGCACATGTACCCACTCTCCCCCAAACTCCCCTGTCATCCAGGCTGCCACATGACCCTGAGCAGAGTTCCCTGTGCTGTGGAGTAGGTCCTTGTTGCTTATCTGTTTTAAATATAGCCGTGTGTACAGGTCCATCCCAAGCTCCCTAACCATCCCTTCCCCTTGCGACTGTAAGTTCATTCTCAAAATCTGAGTCTCTGTCTGTTCTGTAGGCAGCTCTGTTTGCACCGATTCTTCTTGCATTCCACATAGCAGGGGTGTCGAACGATATTTCTCCTTCTCTGTCTGAGTGGCTCCCTCAGGGTGGCGGTCTCTAGAGCCATCCACGCTGTGGCCCCATTCCACTCTTTCTAATGGCTGGGTAACGTTCCACTGATCATGCGGGCCGCGTCTCCTCTATCCGTCCTCTGTCGGTGGGCGTTCACGTTGCCTCTGCGTCTCAGCTGTTGCAAACAGGGCTGCAGTGAGCGCTGGGGAGGCGCTGTGCCCTCATTTGGGGCATCAAGTTGTGTTAGTCTGCTAGCACCGCCGTAGCAGGGCAGCACAGGCCAGGGGGCTGCAACAGCAGCAGTGTGTCGTCTCACCACCCTGGAGACCAGAAATCTGGGATGAGGGTGTCGGGGGTGCAGGTCCCTCCCGCGGCCCCTCTCCATGGCGTCAGACGGCCACCTTCTCCTGGCAACCTCGCACGGTCTTCACCGCGCGTGCCCAGACCCCGTCCTCTGGTGAGGGTGCTGATGGCTGGATTAGGGCCCGCCCTAATGACCGCACCTTACTTTAACTCTCTGAAGACTGGAAAGACTAAATCTAGACTAACTCTCTGAAGACTGGAAAGCCTGTGGCTCAGGCACCATCTGAGCTCCTGGGGGCCGCGAGGAGCTCAGCGAATGAATTTTGGGGCACAGAGTTCCGCTCGCAACAACGTAGTAGCCTCGCTTGGCTGTTTTTGTTTTGTATTGTTTCTTTTTAAAGATTTTTTTGATGGGGACCACTGGGCTTCCCTGGTGGCTCAGCGGTAAAGAATCTGCCTGCAGTGCAGGAGACGTTGAGTTCAACCCTGGGGCCAGGAAGATCCCCGGAAGAGAGGAGTGGCAACCGCCTCCAGTGCTCTGGCCTGGAAAATGCCGTGGGCAGAGGAGCCTAGCCGGCTACAACAATCCACGGGGTTGCAACAGCCAGAGACAACCGAGGGACGCAACCACCACTGTTCTCGAGCTTGTTACAGTTCTGCTTCTGTTCTATGTTTTGGTTTTGGGGGCCGTGAGTCATGTAGGATCCGTTTCCCACCCTGGGATCAAACTCTCACTCCCTGCATCGTAAGGTGAGGTCTTAACCACTGGACCGCCAAGGAAGTCCCCGCACTGTGTGGTTTTTTTTTTTTTTTCTTTCTTTCTTTAAATATTTCTTTTGCACTAGGGTGGAGCCAGTCAACAAACAGTGTTGTGATTGTCTCAGGTGAGCAGCGAAGGGGCCCAGCCACCCATGTCCACGCGTCCGCTCTCCCACCGAGCCCCACGCCTGTCCAGGCCTCCCCGTGTTTTCACAGAGGCAGTGCACAGCCCACAGGCCTGGGAACGGGTGGCTCCCGCCTTCCCAAGCTCTCTGTGCTCTCCCAGGCATGCCTCTTTCTTCCGCTGGGACACACGAAGCCCTCCCTGGCCCTGGGTTTTGGACATAGGCCATGAGTTCTCCGAGTGCGCACGAGTCCTCTCCCGCCTGGCATGCTCCCTCCCCGCCCCGCCCCCACCC